>VYZT01043096.1:0-10055 GCA_013400735.1 Pomatostomus ruficeps
CTACTAAAACCACAACAACCTCTTGTTATCATGGCTCTGCAGCAAAATGCTTTCAAAACAAATCTACACTTTCTATACATGCTATTTATTAAAGTAGGTTTTAAAGAAACATTTTAAAGTAGATATACCAGTGTTTTACAGATTCTGACTCTGAACAAAAAGGTTCAGAGGGTTTTTAAAGTGTTCACTGAAACTGTCACCTGACAAGTCAGAAGATTCCCAAACAGAAGGAAGAGAAGCAAAGCTCTCCCCTTCCCCCTATCAGACTAAATTCAGTTTCTCTTGTATTTACTTCGAAAAATGTTTATTTAGTTTTTCTATTGCTGTGAGTTATGAAATTACTATGACATTACTATGAAATAATTAATTAAGAAAGCATCAAGAAAGTCCTAGTACCTGCATAAGTCTATATTCAAAGCTACAGGTGAAAAACTGTAATCTAATCCCTATTTGCTCTTTAAAAATTGAAGCAAACAAACACTTTCTGAAAAAGCAGTATATGGACATGGCAGGGAATGCTTAATATCCAAACAAACCATTCTTGACTCATGCTTTACTGTGTGCAGACATAAGTGATAAGATACTTAGTAAAAAAGTAATAGCCATTCATCCTTTCTAAAGCACAGTTCCTTCATTCTGTGCAGTTCAGTGCACAGCAACATCACTCACAAGTACAACACTTACCTTGATCTCAGCTACATCAGTACATCAGCAGCCCAGCACATCAACACCGACACTTATCAGGCATCTCCATGATGATCATATTTCACAGAGGTGCTCACAATTCATCCCACACGGTTCCAACTCTGCTCATATTTCCCAGCGTGCAGACTGAAGCAGCACCATCTCTCTACCTGTACTGCTCTGAGCAAGCTAGGAAGACTTTCAAAGTTGAAACCAAATAATTTGAAGGTAGTCCCAGGATATAAAATACCACTTGCCAAATACAAGGAGCATTACGGCTACAAAGTGAAATGCCTTCACCGGAGAACTCTGACACAGCAGATCTGACACAGCCGGGAGGAGAGTCTACTGTGGCATTGCAGTGTGCATTTTACAGCTCTGTCTAGCCCGAGACACCTTGGAAAAAGAATGTGTTTGGTGACAAAGCAGCTTCTGGTACCCTGGGGTGCACTTCTGCTCTCAAGCAGCAATGCTGCAGCATTTTCTCAAAAGATCACACACATACAAGCACCAGATTCCCTGATGACCAGCCTTCCACACACAGCGCTTTGGAAAATCAGCAAGGATGAACAGCACTGGAAATACCAATACTGAGAGAAAGAAGCAATTTCTATAAGAAGCCAGCTGCAGACGAGCTGGAGCAAGTACAGGACAGCACTTGTGCACACAACTGTCACTTCTGCTGTAATTCCTTAGCAGCTGCTGTACCTGACCTGATGCAGGAAAAGAGAAAAGTGAAATCAGGACAATAAAAAAACAAAAAACAAACAAACAAAAGCAAACCAAACAAAAAACCCAAAAACAACCAACCCAAAACAAACCAGTAAGAGAAAGAGAAATAAAAATGTTAAAGAACATATAAGAATGGACAAGAGAAATATTTCGCCACGCAGTAAGTCTCTTAGTTTTGGTATGATAAGTCCTGCACTAACTCACTGTTTACGTATATGTATAAATGTATAAAATTGTATATTTTATACATTTTACTCTTGGGTCTCTTCCAGTGCACCTTTATTGGAAGCTTGCTAAATATTTACAAAAAGCAAGCCAGCTATCCCACAGCCTTTCCTGGCACATTGATTTTGTTCTTCTTTTTCCTCAAAAGTAATTTTCTTCACTACAATGAAGGTGGGACATCAGTTAGAGACCCCGCTAATAAATCTGTGTGCATGAGATCACTTCTCAGTACAGTTTGTGCAACCCAGGAAAGGATATTTCCTTAGTTTCAAGGGAGAATTTATGTCTTCGTAAAAGGGCCATGAAAGGAACAGTGCGTAACACAAGACAACCACCACAGAATGATTCATGACAGTGTACAAATTCCAAAGACCAGCATGAAGACAACTCCATGGATTTTCGGCAGTAATGTTGACAATAAGCTTAAGAACCAAAAATGTTCTTTTGTGACCTTTGCATGATTCATTTGCTTTTACGTGCAGTAGAAGAACCACAATTAGTGGCTCCTGTAAAAGATTTCCAAACTCTGTTTTTGAAGCCTGTCACATCATGATGAGTTTTATGACAATGGTTCTGCCCATGTCCCTTTCATTTCATTAAAGCTGCACGATCCTGCCACACAGTAGCTTGTTTCTCCTTGTGCCATGCTCCCAGGTTCAGAAGAAAACAGACAAATACAGAAACAATTCAATGAAAACACCATTTCCCACAATGCCTTCCAGGAAACTTCAAACGGAGTGCAGCTGCCCTGCCTTGACCAACACATGGATCCCAACAACAAAGAACAAGAGCAGAGCAGAAAGGAAAGGTCCAAAAAGTAGGAACAGCTATTGATTCCCTTCTTCATTGGAATAAGGAAGATAAAACATGTATTCAAGCAAAGCTGGGAGTTGTGTAGAGGGGTTAACAGAAAAAGGCAGAAAGAAGGGATTCAGTAGGTGAGAAAGAAGACATCATTTTGGTTTGGTTGTCTTTTTTCTTTTCAAGAGAGGACCAAAAGCCTAAAAATGCAAGACGGGAAAAGCAGAAAAAGGAAGTGAGAGTCAGAGGAGTGACACCTTGAGAACCATCTCCCTGAGGCAAATGGCAGCTCCTCCTTCGTTTGAGACCCTTTAAGGTGAGAAACTCTCCAAGCAGTCTGCTACAACCCAATCAGTCTGCTACAACCCAATCAGTCTGCTACCTCAATATTCAAGATAGATCAAATCAGATAATCCTTTCTGGCCTTAAAATACATGAATTTATAAAAGGCTCGGATAAGGAAGGAAGTGAGCAGAGGCTGCAGAATAGGAAGGGCAAAACTTACAGAATGATGTAATATATTTCAAAAGGGTAGGAAATAAACTCTCACTGTTTTCAAGCTTCAAAACAAATGTGCAATCATACTAAGATTTTAAGTGCCTAATACTTGTTTTCATGTATATACATACTCTCCAATAATACTTTCTTCCCAAGACCCCAAATAAATACCACTAGCTCTATTGTTTTAGATTTTTAAAAAATCAAATCTAAAAAATCATGCAGCCTTCCATATCACCCTGCACCTTTCAAAGAAGATATTCCATAGTTTATTAAATAGTACTTGGAAGGTTTCAAAGTTTTCCAAGTACTTCCTATTTACAATTAATCACTTCCTAAAGTTCAAGAATATTCTTCTATAGAGAGAACAAACAACTCTGAACAAACACAAGTTCCCAGAAGACAGATTTAGGCCTTTGTATTTTCAAAATTAGCAGGTATTTTTATGACAGTGGATTTTTCCAGTCCCAGTTTGCAATTACACAGCTGTTTTGCCTGAGAATCCATTGCACACACGATTACAGTTTTCATGACAGAAAATTTATATTTAATATAAAAAGACATAACCCAGTGGCAGAGACTTCAAGCACACAAAATAGCAATAAAGCAGCTATTACTAGAACTGGAAGTTGCCTCAGAACATTTCATGTTTCACAGTTAATGTGAGTTTAAATTTATGCTTGGATATATATCTCTTGTGAAGTTACACTACAGCTACTGTATGAGTCATAATGTTAATTTTTCTTTTTTTACACTGAGGTTCCTTGTGTGATGTTTTGTCTAACAAAGTAAAGCAACAAAAAGCTGGAAAAAAGATGCGCTGGCAGGAATATACAAACACTGGATGTGCAACTGAGATTTGAAGAACTGCACATTCAGTTGGATGTGCAACAGCCTGTTACTGAAACATCAGACAGAGGTCAAAACACGAGAATAAAGTACTTGGCATACAATAATATTCTTCTATTTTAGAGGGACAACTGCATCATTTGAGTTCATTTCAGCACACAGAACTCCCAAGACAGCCACGGGTGGTGTTATTCCACAGGTTACCATTGCTACTTGTATTTGAAGCTCCTCAGCCCAATATTGGCAGGTTGAAAATTAGGCACTAAGAAATGAAAGAACATTTTAATGTTTGAATCTCCTTATTCACAAAAAGGACTTTTCTTTGTTAAATATCACAGCCACAGTGTGACAGAAGCTCTTTTAATGCATTACTTAACTTGTTGAAAGCCTTAGCAAAGAATTTAAGGAAAATATTACCTGGAGTCTAGGACAGTATGTCCAATAAAGCAAAACCCCAATATAAATGCATTTCCCCTCTAAGTCATTATGTTAGTACAGCACAAATGATGGTGAAGCAAGTAGCACCAACTTGAAATACAATAATTTTCTAAAGAATTTACCATAATGACAAGAACAGCATTCAAGAAAAACATTAGCTCAGCAAATAATACTTTTGAAACGACACAAAACACATTTAGAACCTGCCTCAGCAGTAGATGCAGAGCCCCTTGCAGAAGCCCTGCCTGTGCTCTCACAGCCCTGTTCTGTACCAGCGACCTTCTCTCAGCCCCAGCCCAAAGGTGAGAATTGCTGAGAGAGCAGCTCGGTGTTCTCCAAGGCTGTGCCACCAGCTAGAACTGGAACTTGGAAACGGAGCACTCAAAGGTGGGTGACTGCCTCAAGGCAGGCTGTACCCAGCCAACTTCTGCCTCCTCCCAGGTCTCAAGAGCTGCCCAAAATCTCTGACTCTCCACAGTTCCAAATACCAGTGCTCAGAAAGCAAGAAGCCAGACTGCCGTACGGGTCAGCGGGAGCAGATTGCCAGAGAAAGCAGGGATAACAGAAAGAGCATTTAAGATTTTCTAACTACATTCTTGTTCTCCCCCCATGAAGGCCTCATTATTGCAGAGACTTACTGTGCAACTGAGGGCTCTGAATAAGGTCAGATCACCACAGCAGCACCACATGAGTTAAAACCGGAAGCTGAAACGTATTTGGTGAAAAGCTCACCCGAAGAGTTCACATCTGAGCATGCCAAAAAAATCCCCATGTCAGATTTCACTGCAAGTACTCACTTTGAGGCAAAAGACTCAAACCTAGGGCAGTTGGCATTCTGTTTAGGGCAGCTCAGCTCTCTGCTGCGTTGACAGAACTGAAAACAGTCATTAATTTAATCTGCATCAAAGTTACAAACAAATCTGATGAGGAACTCGATGCCAACGTGTTGACTTTAACGTCCCTCCTTGCAGTGTTCAGATGCCTGAACATCCTATTCTTTTGTTTCTTTTCACTGCTAAGATATTCCTCTCATATTGCCAGAGAAAAATAATCTACTTGAAGACAGAAAAAAAAGGTTAAGCAAACATGCACAAAGGAATTGTGGGAAATGGAGCAAAGTAGACTCATAAAAAATGAATGCTGACAAAATGATTAGAAGTCCAACAAGTACTACTTGTGAGATGGTAACTTCACCCTAAGATTTTAGTCTCAGTCCTTGAAGGAGCTGTGCTGCTTTCACACAGTAAAAGAATACAGAAAAAAACCTCCTAGGAATATGGCTTTTCTAAGACTCTTCAGAGCACAGCTCACAGGCCCAGAAATAAACAGTATAATATTTAAAAGTCCATCCAATACACATAGCAGATTCTAAAGACATCGCATGCAGTCAGCAAAACGTTGAGTGCCCTTCACAAACTGCAAGATCAAGCTGAAAATATGAAAAGCTAATGTGATACACTTAATACATGCAACAGCTCTAAGGGCACAATGGAAGACACTGAAATTTGGGAAAATCCTCTCTAATTTCCAGCATCACACTTTCTCTGCTGAGCTGAGCAAGGCTTGATATTGTCGTTTCAGTTTATTGGAAAAGGGATCTCACAAGGACATATCCTGTGCTTGATATATCTGCACATGTAAGAGCATATTTATATCTTAAGCACACATAATAGTTTTATCCTTCCTTAATTTAATAATGAGAGGGGTAGAGGGTGACTGAAGCAATTCAGAAGTATTTTCATGTTTATGTAGAAAAAAGCCACACTGTTCAAGTTGATATAGTTTCATCATATGATCATTATGAATAACATGCTCTCTAAAATGTGATCTAAGGAAGTTATACACACCCAAGAGAAGTACGATGCCTTAGAAAATGAACTCCTTTATCTACACCATCTGATAATGGCAGTTTAGTGTGAAGAAATGCTGATTGTATTTACTCAACCTCTTTCCTGACAACAACAAAAATACTGTTTTTAGAGTGATATTTGGGGAGACTTGGACGAAAGATTGATTTTGTTGGTCCACTTTTGGTTCTGCTTTTGTTTAATTTAAAAGTGATTCATCCGCAGTGCTATATTCACAAAGGAATTGTGCAACCTGGATCAGAATTCAGTCTTGCTGGAGCAACAGACTTTGTTGTAGTCAGTCTCAATATATGAGGCAAATTATTTGGATTTCAAGCTGCAACTGTCACTAAAGCCCGGGTAACTAAATCATGTGCATCCAAGCAAATTAAAAGCAAAAAAAAGTGCTATTATTTCCATACTTAAGTAAAACACCCACACTGAAAACCAGAAATTCTTTCACATGAGCAAGCCAGACAAAAAAAGGCAGGAACTGGATACTGAAGTATTTGATCTGCTTTCAATTTGGATATTCATTTTCTTTTTAAGTGAACAACATGAAAGCAAAAAAGATCTCAAACATGAAATGCAAATTAACTGATTACAAAAGATTTTTATTTCCCAAACATTGACATAAAGCTCCTACTCCACAGACCCCAGAACACCCGACAGAACAATAAAGTCCCAGTTTTCAGGCAGAGAAGTCCGTGTGTGACAAGGCAGAGAAAGGGTAACAACAGGCCAACAGAGGACCCAAGAATAAAACCCAAACCATTGCTTTATTAAATTACTTTTACTTGCAGCAAAATATTTTTTAACCTGGTGACTTTTATCAACGCAGTCCTATAAAGCATTCATTCTAGTTTCTTTTCTATCAAAGAGAAAAATTTGCTTTAAACTGTGGTTAATCACAGCAGAGGGGGAGAGGGGAAGAAGTCCCACAAATCTTGTCAGCGCCGAGTTTGCAAATCCACCCATGAAAGGACTTTATATTCACTTGTACTGCCCTTCAAGGTTTGGGTTAAAGCTTCTCTTCTACCCAGTCATGAAAGAGGAGGAAAGTGTTGAAAAGGGTGAAGGAAGGAGTCTGAGACAGCTCTGCTGTGGAGGTGAGTGAGCGGTGGCAGCAGCAGCATCCTGGGTGCAGGCATAAACAGAGAATGCAGATTTGCCAGGATTTCTGTCTCCTGGCCCCGGTATCATCCACCCTACTCAAATAATCAACACATGGAATTACAAGAGGTGATTTACAGCTCCCTAAATATCTGTGGACCAAAAGACCCCTCTGCTATGGAAAGCTCAGTGACTCGGGGGCTGATCCCTGCCCGGCAGCAATACTCCAGATCACTTCAGCAGCTCCAGACTGCAGCCATCCCACCCCAAAGGAATCAATGCAAACTCTAATTTATATCAGAAATAGAAAGGAACAGGCTGGGTTTCACCTGTTCTCTCTTTCTATGTAAAAAAAAGTACTCTGCTTCTTATTTTCAAAGAATCCTAATGGTAAAATATGAGATAGGCTGGTGCTAACACACAGTAAAAAAAAGACTTCAAGTTCAAGACCTAGTTCTTAACTTCAATAAACACTGGCTTCATGGTTAACACGGTTTGCAAACATGCGCAATATCCTCCAAATTGTATTATATTGTAATCTTATGTTAGTAATCACTGAGGCTGAAAAAAAATTACAGGCATTAAAGAAAGGTAACTAAAACTCCTTGGCATTTCTCAGTGATTTTGCATGTCTGTAATTTATCATTGTAATTGTATCACAGTTATGCCAATGACACTCAAGCCTGCTTTTCTATTTGTGGCAATATATCTTGCAAGACAGAATGTAAATGACCATCTTTTGACTCTGAAGTTGTGATTGTCAAATAATTTTTTAAACCAGACACTGACACCCCTGCATATGCCTTCCTGCTCTAGTTATCTGCCTTTGTTTGCTGACAGTTTGGGCCACCATATCTTCAGTTTGGGACAATACTTAGATTAACCCTTGGCTTTAAAAAAAAGAAAAATTTTTAGCTATTTTTTTATTCTGTCAGAGAGTCTCTCTTCTCCCTCAACTCCACCATATAAGTTTGCAAACATAAAATATGGGTAATTAACCATTGCAAAAAGCAGAAAGAGAAAACTGGCATAATAACTGATTTAGACACCAAGACCCCAGGGTAAATTTTATTGAAGAAAGATAGTTATTTAATCTTTTCCATCACCTTAATCTCAGGGACAACAGATATTTACCATCCATGTCCTTAAAAAACAGCTGAATGCTTTAACCACTGAAACAGCATACTAAATTCAAAGTTCATTTCCAAGGTAAATACCCCAAACACTGAAGAAATAAATAGGTTATATTCTGGTAAGATTGAAGCTCTACTTCATTTTATGATAAAAATAAAACTTTTTTTTTTTTAAAGCACTTAGAAATAAAGAATTTTTAAAGGTTAATCCCATTCCCATTGAAGCTGATTTTAGTATATATTTGCAAACTTCTCTATCATGCTCCTTTAGGACTTCCCAAGGTGTGCACCAAAGGAAGCAAAGACTCATTCACCGCACAGTCTTTTATTGACAAGACCTTTCTTTCTTTGCACAACACCTCTGCTGTGCTGCTTCATTTGTCTTCCAATCGCACTCCTTTAATTTGGTCTTTATAATTAAGCAATAGCAAAGGAAAACATATTTTTTCATACGTTTTCAAATTTTACAGGGCTACAGACTTGTTTTCGGAGTGCTTTATGGGGTTTAGATGACAGCAGTTTTATTCTCTCCTGAAGACCAAGAGTTACTAAACTAATAACTTTTAAATCTAGATTAAGAATATTTTAATAAGCTTTGAAAATATGTACATACTGCTTTATCTCTGTCAGTCAGTGGAAGATACCTGCTTTGTATATGGGCTAAAAACTAGCAGAGCTAAAGTTTAAAAATTTAAAAATAAAAATTAAGCCCTTTGATGCTATTATAAATAGTGAGAAATTTTATCTAACCCCTTGTGACAAAATCTCCTGAACGATGAAGAGACCGAGATGCTGAGTTCGTCAGTATTGCATCATTTATGCACATTTATGGCAGAACATGAGGAGAGCTATTTACTGCCTGTCTCCCTTTTGTTTCTAAAGGAAAGTAACAACAAAAACTGAGATGAAGTCACTTTCTTCAGGAGAAAAACAGTGAAACAGTGTCATGGGGTCTACAGAGACAAAAGGAAAGGAGCACTGTGAGATACCAACCATTTGTTGTTGTTCTGGTGTTCTGGGTTTGTGGCTTGTTTTTGTTTTAAATTAAGTCAGCAGGAGCTTTGCTTCCTGACAGAGGCAGAGGAGAATCAGTTTGTTGGCTTGCTGTGTATCCTCTCCCCAGGAGAGAACAGACCTGACTTGTTGCTGGAGCTGTGTTGAGGAGACAAGATTAATAAGTTGTGGGAGAAAACAAACCACAATGCAGGAGCCTATCACAGCTGTCCAGAAAAATCTCTTCTTGCTTTCTCCCCAGGATTCTTTATCCCTCCAAATCAGTGGAGGTTTTCTTTGCCCACAAGTCCAGCATTGCTCCTTCTCATAAACCATCACCTGGAGGAGGAGGTTCAGAGAAGGCAGATTCCATCACAGTACCACTACTGTATTCCCAATTGGAATTTTAAAAGCACCAGAATATTGTAAAGCCTCTGAGTATCTGCTCTGGTGCTCCTGAGAAGCAAAACACTGCAAAAACTCACTTTGCTCTGAAAGTCACAGCACAAGAACATTTCCACCAATTTGCAGAATATCATGAAGGAAGCAACTGCAACGATTCCCCACCATCTTTGGAATTAACTGAGCCAGCTGCTCTGTACAATCTGTCCTGCCCCTCTCACCCTGCCCCTGTCTTTCAATGCCCTTGGATGCAAACACCGTGCCTGTCTCCTTGTGGGCAGAAGCACGACAGCAATGTGAGGTCAGCTGTGTGAGTTTATCTGTGCTAGACATGTCCATT
>VYZT01043099.1:0-11308 GCA_013400735.1 Pomatostomus ruficeps
ACTGGATTTTACTGGAACCCATGAAGTTTTTCAGACTTGAGATAGAACAAGATTTCAGCGGTCTAGTTAATACAATTTGGTTTTGAACAATGTCATTTGGACAACATCATTACAAAATGCTTCACAATTAATTACATTCAAATAGCAGCTTCTATCCCCTGTGGAGAACGGGATTAATTGGGTCAGATGTAAATATGCATTTCATGGATCATACTGAACACTTGCCCATCTCACCAATTTACCATGTAATTTGATACAACTGGTGTAGTATGCTCTGGAGATCCACAGGGCGAGCACGGCTGCTAGCAAGGGTAGGAACACACGGATGCAGAGTGCTGGCATTCTCAGCCTGCATTATGCTTGGCTCCAGCTGCTTGACCCCTTCACTCTCTTGCAGAAATACTAATTTATATTTACTAACACTGAAATACTTTGCTGTTGAAAATGAGGCTTGGGACAGATCTCAGAGTGGATATGAAGCATCATGACAGACCCCTGGCAATGATGGATCAGAAACTGTTCTCCTCCTGGTGTCTTCACTTCCTCCATTGGAAAGAGGACCTGGCCCTCATAGCAGTGAGAAACCTTGAGATCAAGGCCTTACTGGGTCCTGGCTCTGGTCACAGAAAGCGTAAAGATAAGCTACCTACAGTGAAAGAGCAAAGGAACCAATTTGGGACAAAGCTGTTGCTTGTGCCACCTCAGCCTATATCTTAGCACTGTGATGGTTTTTCACTCTCTTTCTGGAGTCTTGGGTAGGGGCACCTTAGGTTAAACATACTCCTTCTGAAGTCTCCTTTCCTCATTTTTTATCATTAACATATACTTGAAATTTTTTCACTGTTTTTTTTTTCCCCCCCATGAAATGAGGTGGGCTAGAACACATCCAATGAAAGAATCAACATTTTCTAAAATAATCTGGAAAACAAAAGTTGGTGCCTGTAACAGATGGTTCTTGAAAAGTTACTTCTTGTTGCTCTAAAGCTTCAAAAATAAGAACACAATTTCCTGTCTCTTTCTAACTTCCTCTGCCCTATTTTCAGTTTGTACTCTCCCCTAGGTATAATAAGAAATAAGACATTTGCACGCAGTTGGAGAGTACCTTTCATGAGCTGGAAAACTGCAGAGTTCATTTTTGGCGTGCCTCCTGCTGTTCATGAGTAACTACCAGGACAAACTCACTCCAGTGAAGTGCAAACTTCAGTCCCTAAGGCTTGTTAGGTCAGAGCTGATCCTTTCAGCCATGATGTGCTGGGTAGGTATAAGAGAGGACTCGGAGTTTCTAAAGCAAAGTTCCACTACTGAGCAAACAGGAAAAACTTTATCCAGTACTCCATCTGATGTTTCCAGTCCTACCTGTCCCAGGTGGTACAGCATACAGTCACTTCATCACCCCAGATTGGAAATACTGTAATATGGCTGTTCTGTAGCTCATGTCCTGTTCTTATCTCATTTAACCTTAAAGGAATAATTTGCTTAAGTATTTGCAAGCTGGCCAACATGAGTCATTATACTGTATCATGTCCCGTTTGCTGCTTTGGTTCCATGCTTGGTCCCTACAGTTTGAATACCTGTCCCCTGCCCCACAGAGTACCCCTTGTTGTATCACTGATCAGTTCAGTGGGTATAAAGATTCATCATTCTGCAGCCTTACCTACTCCTC
The DNA here is from genome assembly GCA_013400735.1 of Pomatostomus ruficeps. NCBI lineage: Eukaryota > Metazoa > Chordata > Aves > Passeriformes > Timaliidae > Pomatostomus > Pomatostomus ruficeps. Next base: position 1,664 of record VYZT01043099.1, read on the forward strand.
ACCAATTATCCACTTCTCTGGTTTCCACCCTTTCTAGACTGGGCATAGTTTCCCTATTCTCAATTTCTATGTGTTTCTTTTTTGTTTGTTTGTCTGTTGTGGTTTCTTTTTGGTTTGATGCGGTGCTGTTTGTTTGTTTGTTTTTCCCCCAGAAATTCTAATTTTTTTCTCCTGATTTTGTTCTGGTTTTTCTTCTACTCTGGTACCTGGATTCCATTATTCTAGCTTGTGCACTAGCACTCTATCCACTTCAATTATTGTTTAGATATTTGGGACTTGACATGTGGAGGTCTTTCCCAGGAACTGATATTACATGTTCTGTAAATTGTTCTGCCTTTTATTACACAATATTTAATGTTTTTTATTTGGTTTTCAGATTTGTCTCCCTTGAAATGCAACTATCCTTTTTCTCTTCTGATTCTTGATTTGAGGTGAGAAATCCACCCCACATAGTCCCTCATCTTTTTCTGAGGCAGTAAAACACACAAAACACAGATACTTGTTTAGAATTTTTAACCTTCTCTCCTCCAATAGGGGAGGGAAAAGCTTCCATTTCACTTTCAATTACACTTTTAAACAGGACACTATGAAACCAAATTTTTCTTTTCCACTGTTTCTTTGTCTGTGTTTGCTTTTCATTGAAAAATCTACATTTCCAGTAAGCTTAGTTTCTCAATCTGGTCAGATTGCTCCTATCAAGAGTTTTTTGATCCATTGCTTGGATACCACCCCCATGGATGATCTGCTTCTTTTCCTACAGGTTGCTCTTTCTTTGGGAACTCATGTTTCTAGACTTGGGCCTAGAGCCAGACTAAGGATTTATATCAAGATAATTTTCAAATTTGAGATGATGCTTTTGTTTAAATGTTTAAAGCAAATGTGGCATGTCCATTTTATAAACAGTACAGATACTTGCACTGATATTGACTGGGGCCATTCCTAGCCTATTCAAGCTCACAATAAAAAGATAGAAAAGGACATTCAGAGGAAGCCACAAAGTGACATGGCAACATGATGCGATGAATTGTGTCTATTTTTTAACTACAGCTAAATATTCACTGCAGTTGTATGTGGGACTATAACTTCAAGCTAAATGGTCATTTTGGTGTATTTATCTTCTACTGGATTTTTTTCTGCACAGTTACATTAAAGTGCTAATGCAATTGCCCTGGAGAAATAAAAGTAACCTCAGTGTCTTCGGGGTGTTTATCTACAGCAGAAGCTACATGCTCTTTAATCCATTAAGTAAGCAAGAGAAAAAGTAAGAGAGAAAAAGCCATTCAGACTCAGATTTCTGTTTTTCACAATGAAACTCATGTGTTTGAGCTTGCTCAGTGAGTACCAAAAATAGCTCAGCAAAAGGGCTTTCCTTGAGCACTTCCATTATTCACATGATGCAGCACCTTACATAACATGAAGCGTACACATCCTCCCGCCGCACACGGTGCACGCGGATGAGAGCAGGCAAACGTTCCCACCAGGGACAGTAGTGCCAAGTGCTTTAAAGGCAAAGTTAGGCTGAAGGCACTGACTGTTTTCAATGGGCAAGCCTAGAAAATCTTAGAAAATTATTTGGGGGATCTGACAGAGGGATTTCAATATGATTAAAATGGTGGAGATGGCCTATTAAAGCTGGTGTTACTCAGTGAGTATCTCTTCTCCTTTTTAAAGACAAAAATACTGTATTAGCTCAGTAACTTTGTTTGGGCACTTGTGGTACTTGCTTCACCACTGACAGCTCCATCCAAAGGCCAACAGTTCTCTGAAGCATTCGACCAGGTGCTTCCAGCTCTGCTTAGAGGAGTTATCCTTTGCTTCTGTAATCACTTAGTCCCAGTCCCAGCTCTTTCATTTGAAAACACCATTTGTGCCTCCCTTTGCTAATCTGCATGCATATGAACCCCCTTGGCTGCAGCACTGTTATTTGTATTGCTCTGTGTTCCCTGCACACGGGATTAAATCTGTCACATCTTCCAGCTGCACAGTTTTTCATTCAAGCCATAAAGTATTGCTTCTAACACTAACGGTCCCAAAATTAACCCCTACTCTTGGTCACAGTGGTAACCATCACACATATAATTTAGGAAGTCATCTTTTAGTTGATGGTATGAATACCAGTGTACCATGACTCATTTTGACTACTGAGCAGATAACATAATAATTATTATTTTCAAAATGTGATGACTGAACCTGTGTAAACAGTTCTGCTTCCCTGGAAGCTGATAATTTTGAAAACTAAGACATCATGTTTGATTATTAAAAATCATATTTTAAAAAGAAGTTATTTTCTTTCAAGTGATCTGGCACCATGAAAATTCACATTTTAATATAATGCAACTTCACTACATCTTCAGTATCCTTAGACTCATGGCTTTGCAACCTGTACTCTCTCTATGAATCATGATATAGAAAAAATAGGCAGCTATTTCTCTCAGCAATCAAGTATTGCTACTGGTGGATGTATTTAACTTGAGCAGAAAGACTACATGAACCTTTAGGACAAACTCTGAATGCTTCCTCCATGAGAAACTGCATGGGGAAGACAGATAGGGTGAAGCACTGATAACCTCAGGATACAGGGTTTTAGTCTGTGTGGAAGATGCAAACAGGTCCTGATAGAGCAATCTTTTCAAATGGTTCATCTGTAATACAGTTTCTGGATGATCAACAAAACAACCCAGACTTTTCCTAGAAAAACATTAACAATCTGATCTTCAAGAGATTTGATGGTCTCTTAAGATGTCTGCTTTCATGCAAAGCTCTGAGGGTTGCAGCACTAAGAAGAACAAGACCCAGCACATGCAATAACAAAAGCAGTGCCAGAGATACAGGCTTACAAAACTGAGAACAGGTATTTTCTTGTATTGTAGACCAAGTTGCAAATCCAGGAATCATGGCCAGGTGTGGCTTAACACCTTTTTTCTCTTCCTAGATTAGCACTGAGTGATGCAGTATAGATATTCAACTACACTCTTACACTGTCTTCTCTTGACTATGACTTTTACATTTGCATTCAGCAATACCTCAGCAAGTCACGTTCCCTGCCTGTGAGGCTCCTTGTGGTAGCACAGGCTCTGTTCCTACATTCCCTTCTGCACATAAACACCCTTCTCTTGGGCAGAAAAGTACCAAGCTGCAACCATGGTAGCATTGCTCCAGAAACTTCTGCCTTGCTACATCTCCTCTGTTGACCTCTCAAGTGTGCATCACTTATGTGATGAGAGCTCTCCAGGGGAAAACAACACCAGAGCAGCTTCAGCTCTTAGGGCTCTGCAGCAAAAGCACTGCAGTGACACGGCCCCTCTGTGCACTGCTCTGGCTGCCTGTGCAATACACAATATTCAAAAGGAGAAGAGAGGTTTCTACAAGCTTCCCTAAAGGAGGGGATAACCACAACTTACACAAACTTTAGCTGGACTACCACACTTTGTGACTGGTGAGAAATGCAGCACTGAGTTCTTACTTGGGCAGCTTTTGTAATTGTATGGCATCAGCTTTCCAGTGGCAGCACACTAATATTGGTCACACCTCCTAGAGAGTCCCTGATTTTTTTCTTTTTATATTCAGTTTTTGTATATGTGTAAATATGATTATTTCTACAATAGAAAGTATTCAGAAATTAAGGCTTTCTTCTACTGCTTGATAGTGCAGTAGCTCTATCAAGTGAATGATTTATTGCATTGTAAACCCTCAATTTTGCTGTGTAACATGAACTGTGGGTTTTGCTTTGATTTTGGAAGCTACTAATTCCCTTTAGTGTACAAAATTCACTGAAATCATCTGCATCTTATAATCACATGACTTACAGAGCTTGATCAAAGCTAGAGGCCCTTTACAGCTCAAAAGTGGCTCAGACAATGTTTTTATTCTGGGAAATCAAGTCCTGAAAGATTAAAATCCCAGTCCTATGTTATTTAAATGAACATATTTCATTCCTCAGCCACTAGTAGCAAGCAGTGAGCTTCACACTAAGCTCGTTTCTTTCTCCATCATTGATTTTATAACCTCCACAACTCACCCATAATCTGGATCTATCAGCTGCTATCATATTGCTTCTGATCTGCTATATGTTACACTGTGTAAAAGATTTCAGCCTCATGACTCTTCTCCAAGCAAATAAAAAGAAACCAATGAAATATTTTTTTTCATTCATAGTTATTCATACTCGACTAAACAGGGCTCAGGACATCACGATGAGGAAGGCTGCAGGTTTACAGTTCAGGAATAAATACCACACCAATAAAAATGCATTTTGTTATACATACCAGATTCTGTTGGAATACGCTCATCTGAAAGATGACACAATGTGGGATTTATTGTCTCAAAGCATTTCCTGTGGCCCTGTCCCCCCAACCCATTCACTCTGTCTTTACACAGCACCAAGCTACTGAATATACATGCACTTTCCTTAAGAGGTTTGGAATAGAGGTGGCACAGCCCAGCCACAGTAAAAAGCAAGCATAAGGATGGGCCATAAGAATGTACAACATGAAACTGCTGTTCATGCTGGGGACAGTACTGTGCATTTTGTGGGGACATTTAGCAAAGAGAATGCAAGAGACTGCTGGTGATGCCATCAAAATGGTCCATTTTGCTGATTTATGACATCGTTGCACGCACTAAAACTCTCTTGCTTTCTCTTTCTCACTACAGCTTTACCCTCAAACTTGAATTGCCGATCTGATTCACTGTCCCGTAAGCTGATGACTCTTTGCTCCGCAAGCCATTCATGCGCCGCACGGACTCAACGCTCTCATTCCCAACAGCCACAGTCTGTGCCTGTCCCCAGAGTGTCAGCATAGATAGCAGCAGCAAGAATGGAATACCACAGCAGTACATGACGACACACACACACACACAACAGGCAAAGAAAAGAATGGCAATGGTTAGAGAAGACCATCATGCAAAACAATGAGAATCACTTTCAAGGCAAAATAAACTGAGAAAACCGTGAGAGACAAAATCAAGTATAGAGATGCAGAAAATACCACCTAAAGAACCTGCCTTAGTAACATTGTTCCCTATTTTTTAATTCATGCAACCAGATTCATAGGAAAAAAGCAAGCCTATGCAAACGGATAGGTGTCTCTTATGCTGCTGCATATTTCCATGTATTTAATTAGGTCGTTACCTATTTGGCAAAGAATCTGTGCACCATCTGGCTTAGGATAAACACATCTTCTCATGATTTAGTTTTAAATAACTTTCTTTTAATAGTCACCAAAATAATAGTTTTCAAAGCAGATGAATGACCACTTCCATGGACCTAAATCTCATAAGCTTGAATAATGTCACTGGATACTGTTACTTACCACGGATGGCTTCTTGCCTACTTGTTCACCTCTAAAAAAGACCTTGCATCCAAAAATGAAATTAGAGACACCATACAGAAGCTTCTGCTGCTGCCATGCTGGGTTTGAAAACAAAGGCTTCCAGTGGCAGTGCATGTGGTCTGTGTGCCTGTAGACAGGCAAGCATCTCTGCTCTCTTCTGTAATCTCAATTCATCTGACAATAATATTAAACTAGAGAACAGCACTGGATTGCTTCCCAGAGCATCCATCAAATATTACATTAGCTACAGAACATTTATTAGACAGACCTGTCAAAACACAAATGCCCTGTGCCACTGTTGTCATCCCTCTTGTAAAGGAAACCATTACTTGTGGCTTGAAGCGTTTGTGCAGCTCAGGCAAATATTTACTTCACCTAGCAAATGTATATGCACAGTTTATAGTTCCCACATTCCCTAGACATAGGAATGATCATGACTGGATTAAAACTCAATTTAATGTCTACTACTGTCTTCCCACTTACTGAAAAAAACCAACCCAGGACAGATGGACAGACTTCCTAAAATTATTTCTAAACTGATATCTAGGTTACAAAGAATCCCTCTTCTGCATTTCAGTCACTGGCATAAAATTATGTGATAATGACACTCACAAATAGGTCTTTTGCTAAAAATTTGAAGTTTATATCAGTAGCAAACTCTGAAATTATAGAATCCACAGAAGAAATTCTACTAATCGTTCTTCTTTTTAAAAATAGCCATGTTTCCTGGTTTCAGCTGGGAAAGACACCAGTTGCTGGTGGTCTAATAGAGAGGGCAGAACTGCCAGTCATTGCAATGGGCTATCCTAGGGAATCTCCCATTTTAGCATAACTAGCTAGGGCAGCACTAGAAAAGACAGGTCTCAGGCATGTTCTGATGACAGCACATCTGGACAATATTGTTCCTCTGTTTGTGTCATTGCAGCCAAGAGTTCCTTATCCACTGGCGGTGCCACATAGTGGCAGTATTTGTAGAGGTTCAGCTGCCTTAGCAATTGCACAGAGAAGAAAATTCTTGGAATTGCTGACCAATTACTGACCTTTTTTGATAATTTCATAAACTGCAAGTAAACCCAGCAGCCAATTATCAGCTCTTTACCAAGGAGCAAATCGCTCCAAAGGAAACTTTAGAATGAGACTCTCCTTCAAGGGCAAGAAGAAATGAGGTGAGAAATCAACTGCACATGAGCAGGGCTGTCAGGGCAGACCCAGTCACCCCAGATAAAGAGCAGCTGTACCTTGTTTTGTCTTCTTTGCCTTCTTCGAAGCCTCAGAAACTCTTTGTGCTGCCGCGAAACGAAGTTGACTGCTGCATATTCCAGCAAAGCAGCAAAGACAAAGAGAAGACACACGGCCATCCAAATGTCGATAGCTTTTACATAGGAGACCTAGAAAGAAATAGGACACAGAATGTTATATCTCAAACTACTTCCTAAGCTGAAGATGTCAATGTGAGAAAAATAAACACATTTTTGCACAGCATGAGTTCTGTGAGGTGGGTTTTTTCTTGTTCTGTCTTTTGATTTGTTAATTTATGGGCTGATAGTAAATACGTAATTCAACTATTAATGAAAATGAAATGAAGCACAAGTGAGCTACTGCTTTTAGGGAAAGATCAGGATTACTCTAACAAAATACAAGTGTTCTTATAGTCCCAGTCAAAGTTTGGAAAAAAGAATACAAATACAAGGTTTGATAAACTACCTATTGAAAAACAATTGTACAAAATTTATAGGTTTCCCCTTTTTACATTTTTATGAACCAATTACCATATTGCTTAATTAGCTATATTTGGTATCTACAATCTCAAAGTCAACTCAGGGTATTGTATTGTATGGGCTGATGCAACTTTACCAATTAAATATTCAATCCTAGTTGCTTGACCTTTATCCAACATCTCTATAAGAAAAATAAATCTTCAGAGATATTATCTACTAAAAATACCCAAATACCAGCTGCCTCTGTTCTAGTAAAAATCTATTCTGATTTGAATTGACTGGTCCACAATAAAAGCAGATATATTACAGCACTGCAATGTCTCAAGACTTTTATCATGTTACTTACACTGGGCCAAACAGTAGCCAATTAACTAGCTACACACTGTGCATATCAAAGGTACATTCTCCATAGGTGAGTTTGGTCTCTGCCTTTCTTTGTAGTCTTGCAGTTTTTAAGCAGAGATCTTATGATTAGGCAACAGCAGGTAGTCTCTGTTGTTTATCAGGTATTACCTCCTGAGAGGAATTACAATGATCTGACTTTTAATGTCTACAATGTACATGTGAACTAGTTGCATAAACTACTTTGACATAAATAAATCAAGGACTGAAGAAGAATGGGTATATCTAGGATGCAACACATTTGAACTGTTTTACATGTCTTCTCTACGATGAGATGAATAACACCCAAATAGCGTTTCTTCTTCTTCATGTCTGTAAGGAGGAGTTTAGAACACTTCTGTAAGCAGAGGCACCTGGGGCTTTACTCAATTGTCTAAAGAACAGCATCACAAATTGACACATTAGGTACCTAGTGTCCATTTGCTAATTCAGCAGAGCACAAATCTTCAGTATCTCACATTACCCAGTCCTCTAGAGATGTCTCAGATACTCAAGAGCACCTCACTTTGGCAGAGACCCATGGCACCCCCATAAGGATGGCTCAAAGTAAGCAAAATGGGTCGTACTTAAACCCTGAAATATTATAAACATTTGAATAATACCCTGCAGGCCAAACATTTCAATGAAGTCAAAACATATAGTGGTCTGAAAAGGCAGCAGAAAAGGATGTGTTGTGTTCCTAACACTCATGTTTAGGAGACCAAATCTCCGCCTTGGAAAACTCTACCTCTACCCTTTGCATACACTATTCAAAATGTCCTTGTTCTTCTGGCTGTACAACCATTTCATGATGGAAAGAATCACACCTATATCAGTAGGTTTTGCTCCTATTTGCCATCTGCTTGAATAGCATCACATTTCAAAGTCTGTAGAACACCTTTTGTTAATGTCAAATGGAATATACTGTACTATGTGCTTCAGCAAGCAGTATGAGCAGAGGAACTGGCACTTAAAGCACAACAGAAAGGATACAAAGCTTCATCCTGCAGATCCTGAACACTGAGCAGGACATTTTAGAGGAAGCAAGCATTGTTATTCAGCCTGCATCAGTGTCTTTTAGTAGTAATAGTGCAGCTCCACGTGGTAATGCCCACCACACAGCTCACATAGGCTAACAGGTAGCAGGCTGAGGTGGCACCATGAATCTGTGCCTTTCAATTAGATACACAGCAGGTATGTAGTTCTCTCTCCAACAAACAAAGAATTTTACAAGTTACATCTTTACTGAGCAGCTGTGAAATCGAGAGAAAACTCGACAATGTCCCAGACACTGTGCCACAGGCTGAGGCGCAGTAGGAATCAAGTCACTATAATTAGTGTAAAGTGCAGCTGAGTTTAGATTGTTTGTTGCTTTCCTTGAAGGGGCAGCTTGTTTTCCTTTACACATGCCCTTAGGAGATGTATTAGACATGCATAAACAGCTGGACTGTGCTGTCAGAGACAGCACAATGCAGGGAGCTGAAGTCAGAAGAATCAGCATTTCTGACTGTGCAAATCCTGTCCTGGTGGGCTTAAAGCAGGGAAGGCAAAATGATAATGGAAGATCTGAGTTAGCTGCCCTGCACTTACACTGTGCTTCCATAAATGGCATCCACACAGCTGCTGAGCCAGCTGGATTATTTTAACTCTAGCCTGCTGGGCTGGAATCAGAGAATCACAGTAAACTTGGTAGATCATAGCTTGTTCTATTGTTTGGCCAGTGTCACAATGCCACAATGCCATTGGTAGGGGCACCAGGCATCCACCTGCGGTTCCAGAGGCTGCCAGGCTGCTTCGGGGGTGCAGGAGGGCTGGTGAAGATCCAGCAGGGTTCCACCCAATCCACCAATGTTCCAGGCGCGCCGAGGAAGGAGACACAAGCAGAGGGGCTCCTCAGATGGTTTATTTGGCACCGGGGTAGTGCCAGAGAAGCACTGGCACAGCGTGTTACAGTTACATACATACCAACATGAGGGGGTGGGGGAGGATACAAACATCCTATGAGGTAGGGATGCAGGGTTTGAATTTGGCGGGCTTTGTATAGGATTGCGAAATACAGAGCCCTCCAGGGGGAGAAACCAGATACTGGGGGGAGGAGGGGCAAGACAGCAGTGTCTGGCCATGAGAAAAACCGAAACCTGGCCAACAGTACACCTGTTGTGGTTTTAGTAGTGGGGAAGGGGCCGTAAAGATGGCTCCTGTGAGAAGTTTCT
>VYZT01043101.1:347-42948 GCA_013400735.1 Pomatostomus ruficeps
AATTTCTGGCATATCAAAGCAGCTTCACTGATTTTTCTAATGAATTTTGCTGGTTTCTTTCTCGTGAAATATGTGCCTGATTTTACTAGAGTTTGTCTAAGAAGTTGTGTAGAAATAGAGATTGCAGTTTGCTGCATCGATAAATGATGTGGGGATATATGTCAATAAAGCTGTAGCATTTGAAGGAGATTTAAGGCTATATCATTATAAGGATACAATTCTTCATTTTTCAAAAATAATTTCAAAGGTGTACTAGAGTAGGTTGGCTGAAATTTTCCATACAAAATATCCTAGATGAATATTTGAATAAAAAAACCTTGGAACTAAGTTGTGATTGCTTCAGAAGATATTCTGTGTAGAAGATACTTTGCTTTTGCTTACATTTAGTGACGTCTGTCCTCCTGTGGTACCCCAGACAATTCTGTGCCATGTAATAGTTTCCTTGTGGAGTCAGTAACTCCTACTCTGATACTGCTCATCTGCACCACAAATGGTGAGCATAAGCTGGAAAATGAGAGGCTGCAGTGCTTAAATGCTGTTGGTTCGTGCTATTTAAAGTTGAAGTCTTCAGTGGTAAGTGGAAAATGAGCATGTAATATTAAATTCCAGGTTCTGTATATTGTTCTAGTTTGCCAGAGTGTGTGCAGTGAGGCTCAGCCACCTTCACATCTGCCACGATCATCAAGAAGAATTGTGTAATGGGATAATGGCAGAGCTCTGCTCATGTTGGACTGGCTGTTAGAAACCAAACCAGAGTTAATAAGAAAACAAGTACTGTGGAATAAAGTTTCCCCTTGTCAAGATTTCATTGAGACAGAAGCTCAGATAGTGTGTTTTTACTTACCTGTATATATTGTGGAAGGTAAATTTGTCTTACCTCATAGTTCATAAGTAAACTATGCTGCACTCTTCATCTCTAGTGGAATACTTTGAAAATCAATAATCAAATTAATTTTGAAAATACTGCTAGCTTTTATTTGATCATGATATTCAATCAGTTATCTTCAGCTGATCCCTTTATTAGGATAATTTGAATGGTTATGAACACAAGAGTGTTAGTTCAGTGATTTAAGGTACACATGGCTTTACGGTAAAACCGTAAACACTGATATTTACTTTTTCGTATAATTTATCCTGGTATCCACAGGCATTTTTAATAAGATGTGAAAATGCTTATTTTGTCTTTGACTGTGATGAATTTCTTCTGAAAGGGAACAGCTGCAAGGCTCTGTTTCTGAGATTGATAATTTCTGTGTGTTTTCTTTTGAAGTACCAAAGTACCATTTCAAAGCATGATTCATTTTCAGAACTACTGTTTAAGAATCTTGTGATTAACAGTGAAATTCTTAAATACTGTGTTATACTGGGGAAGAACTGTGAGCCCCAAGAAGTGCATATTGTGCAGATTATGAATGGAAAGAAAGAATTTAAGGAGGAGAAGAATAGACATTACCTCCCTTTCTTCTCCTCTGTATGTTTCAGCAGCAATATGTCTGCCCCCTCAGTGATAAGGAAGCCATAGAAAGACAAGATGTTTTAGGTGTTTTCTGCCTATGTACAGCTAAAGATAAGTGGAAGTCTGCTTAAATTCTGCCCCTATTACCTAACCCTGTTAACAGTTGTTAGTCTAATTATCCATCTGATACCAGATAATCAAAGATACAAGAAAGAATATTCACAATCCAGTTTTGCAGAGCTCTACATTTTCTCTGCCTTTTACAGAGAACTGCTGTTTTCTAAGGAGCTCCCTTTTCTTGTTACTTGTGAAACATTATGATAATAATTGTTCTCTAGTCTTTCTGATTTCTCAAATTAACTTCTTTCTTATTCCTGTTTTTTCTGAATTTTTCCTGCTATGTTCATGGTCCAGAATTTCAAGATGGGACTATTTGAATGCCCTTCAGTATATCACTTCTGATTTCTACTTGATATCATATACTCTGCTTACACCTCTGTACTATCTCCATTTTGAAAGTGTAGTTCACTTGCCTTTTCTCTTTCTTGTTTTTTACCTCCTTTTGAGATAATTTCTAAAAGCAGTGATAAAAATTCTTGCATCTCCTTGAAGTGGCAGAATGAAAGAGTAGAGACTGCAGAGGACAAAATGCATGAGAACAGAAACAGATATTGGGAACCGGCAGCACAGCAGAGATGCAAGCTCCCCCATGAGAAGGGATATGATACTTAATTTGGGGATGGATCTAGGACCAAATCTCTTGGTTCCAGAGATTTTCATGGCAAGGCCTGTGTGCCCTTGCTTTGCTCTCGTGTCTGAGAAGGGATGTGCTCATTGCATACTTGGGTGGTCCTTGTGACTGAGATGGAAAGCAAGGTTATTGAGCAGTTAGTGAGTGAAAGGGCTGTGGGAATTGCAACCTGGGAAGTGTGCTGAAGGAGGGGGAGCAGGAGGTACTGCTAGAGCCTGTTTGGACTGTGGAGTGAAGAAGCAGGTCAGTCAGCCTGTGGGTACCTTGCAGCTGAGCTGCTGCATGAGCATCAAGCTGGGCACATCCATGCAAACCATCTTGTTGTCTGTGGCATAGAAATAACCCCATCATGTAGAGCTTCAAACACTGTAGCCTGATGAATGTCCAGCTCTGGCACATGTGCTGGCTCCAGAGAGATAAGTGTACTGCTGTAGTCCAGGACCCGTTCAGCAGATTTCTGTGTTGCTACTGCCACGTAGAGAACACAATACCTATTACAGAAGCTGTTGTCAGGATATCATTACCTCTAGGCAGCTGCTGCGTCTGTGAACTTTTTATACAATTGAGTGTTTATTATATGTACTTCCTTTAAAGGCTGTGGCTGATGCAGTTTAGCCTAATTGCAAATATCATAGAACATGATTCCTCTGCTCCCTGCCCTGCACAGACACCCAAGTAAAGTTCAAAGTGACTTTTAGTGTTGCCTGCAAAATATTACCTTCTTGAGGCATATATGTAGTTGTGGGAAGCACTTAGTAAATGATCTGAGACACACTATAGTTAAACTTTGCTTTTCTCCTTTCAGGTCTTGGGCTAGATTCAGATGAACTCCCCTCTCAGATGAGTTTCTCTGACTGGCCTGAAATGAAGAAAAAATTTGCATCCATATTTGCACAGAAGACACAGGCTGAGTGGTGCAGCATATTTGATAGTACTGATGCCTGTGTGACCCCTGTTTTATCCTTTGATGATGTTGCCTCACATCAGCATAACAAACAAAGAAATTCTTTTATCAAAAATGATCAGGGAGAGATAAGTCCTAGACCTGCTCCTCTTCTATCAAGGACTCCTGCTGTTCCATCATGTAAAAGAGATCCTTTTGTAGGAGAACACACAGAAGAGATACTTCTAGAATATGGATTTACTAAGCAAGAGATTGCTAAACTTCATTCTGATAAAGCAATAGAATTCAATAACCCAAAAGCTAATTTATAATCTCTGACTATGCATATCAGATAAATTTCAGACTGATACAGTAAGCTTTTATGCTTCAAAATTGAATTATATGACAAATAAATGTTTGTGTAATATTGCTTTTAAGTAATATATATTTTTTAAATTACTGACATTTTAAATTTAATTTGAAAACAGTGGGACTTATGTACTTGTGTACATGGACAATCTGCTGTCTAGAATGATACTATAATTCTGTTCTGAAGATCTACATAGTTTGCTTGGTAAGCACCTGTAAATTCTCAGAATGTTTGTTTAAATATTGCATCCTGTGGTTTGATTCTTTTAATTCTTGGTTACACCATTGATTTGTAATACATGTTGCAATTACCTGAAAGCAATTATTTTAATAAAATATAGTTATGTTCTTCCTAAATGAGTGACTATGTTGTTTATTCATGGATTAGAAGGGATTTTTCCTCTATTTTATCATATTAATTAATTTGCTTTATCATGCCAAAACTGTGGTCTAAGTAATGCTATTCTCTTATGTGCTGCTGCAGAGCTATTATCACAGAGTTAATCTGTTTAACAGCCTGACTGCATTTTCTCAATGCAGTCTCCTGATTATATTACATTTGGAATATCAGATTGGCTAAAAACTAAATTCAGAATAAATTTTTTAAATTTTTAAGATATCTGCCAACTAATAATCCTTTCCTTATTGAAAAATGTTAGGCAACTTAGCTGCACAGGTTTTAAACAATGGTTATTCCATGTTGGTTTTCATTTCCTTCAAACTTAAACTGTCATTTGAAACTATCTCTTTCAAGGCAAAAGAAAATTCACTTTTAAAAAGAATTAGTTATGTGGCATTAATGCAGTATTCTCTGTCCAGTGTGTGAGGAATTATGACATGAAGGGTTGTGATTTTTTGGTAATTTTGTCTGTGTTTTGCTGGAGGTTGGTTTGTTGGTCACAAAAGCTTCCAAAGCTGAGGTGTACTTTAGCTCATTTTACATGTGTCATGGCAAAAATGTCAACATTACTACCATAAAAAAAACCTTTTTACATTCCACTACATAAACACTTGCCTGGAAGCAAGAATTACCTAGTAGGTCCTGGCAAGTTGTCTAAACAATCAGCAAAGCACCCTAAGTTTCCAGCTGATAATCAGTCTACTGTAAGTTACTGAGTATTATACACTGTTAGAGTAGGACTTGACAAGTTTCTTAGTCCCAGATGCAACTGTTCATGTTGGCAAAAAATCAGCGTTGTCAGACGTAATCTCCATTGTATGTAAGTTTTGAAAGTGAAATTACTGACATCAACTTAAAACCTCATGTTGCTTCAGCATAGATTGGATCCGCTGCCTCCCTCAGGTGCCTAACCTGAAAGGTACACTTTGAGTAATGTCACTACAGATTTCTCTCAGGGCCTTCCCCTGGCAGGTAAGACTGTTTTAAAAGACAAAAGTATATTTGTTTTCGGAAACCAAGAAAATAATCAGTTCTTTTGAGGGCAGCAGATAGAAAAAGTACTCATCAGCTGCTGCTTGATAGATTTCTTTCCAGCTTTATATCCGCCTCTAATGCTCAAGGGCAACGGTTAGGTTCACTTACTAATCCTCATGAAGTGCATTAAATCCTTTTCCAGATAGATACAGACTTTTCCTCCCAGTTCAGTCAACATGGAATGGTCACTGTCTGATGCTCATGTTTGCTGAATGGAAAGATGAGGACTAGATTCCTGGTATCACTGCTGTCTCACAGCAAGATCTCACAGCAAGAGGAACAGCTTTGTGTCTGGCTAATCCTGCACCCAGACCATGTGATGTATGTTCCCGGTATATGTGTGTTTCATGCGTAAACAGCAGTTCCTTAGTTGTGAAGAGTTGGGAGTCGTGCAGACGCCCTAAAGCTCAGATCTGCTAATGTGAACACACGCTTCCCCGCCCCCTTCCTGGCATAACTTGTGATCGCAGAGCCATGAAAGTATGTGAGTCCCTCCCCCAGCACAGACAGATCCCACCCAGCATATGATCTGGGCCCCATGTCAGCCAGAGCAGGCAGGACCAGCTTGCCACGGCGCTGCTCGCAGCCAGAGCAATGACCTTAGCGAAAGAGAGCTTCCACGGGGCTCTTCCGCGTACCTCTGGAGTGGCCAAGGCTGACATGGATGGCACCAGGGAGAAAGAAGAAGCTCCAGGGCAGGCAGTGATGAGGACTGCAGCAGTGGTGCCAAGGCAGCGGGCGGTGGGAAGGCTGATCATGCACAGCATGGCCATGTTTGGCCGGGAGTTCTGCTATGCCGTGGAGGCTGCCTTTGTCACGCCGGTGCTGCTCAGTGTAGGGCTGCCCAAGAACCTCTACAGCCTCGTGTGGCTCATCAGCCCTATCCTGGGCTTCGTGCTGCAGCCCGTGGTAGGTTCAGCCAGTGATCACTGCACCTGTAGCTGGGGCAGGAGACGACCTTACATTCTGGGTCTGGGCATCATAATGCTGTTAGGCATGGCTTTGTACCTCAATGGGGACGTGATGATCTCAGGTGAGTGAGGGGCATGCACTATGCTGACAGACAAAACTCATCCTAGCCTTTTGAATCAGAAAAAAGAGAGGGGTTCCCCTTTTCCTTCTTAAAATGCACTGTTAAAATTTGGTATCATGTGACTTGGGTGCGCTGAAAGAGCTGGGGAGCACTGGAATCTTGATATGCTCAATCCTAACACTTCATGTTATGTACCTTGTGCATAGTATTCTGTAGTTTGTGCATGTGATTACAGTCTGTTGTATGTTGATTTGGTTGCCTGATAAGCTCCTACAGGTAAATATTTGCTTAGGCTGTAGAAGTTTTCATGAACTAAAACCTACCTTGTTAGCTTAAATGATAATATTGTTTTTGTGATGTAATACATATCCAAACTGAATCCCTGCTCGTCCCTACTTTAGATGGATTAGTATTCAAAAGATGTGTCTTTAATTATTGAAGCACTGGCTTGATTCAGGACTACGTTGTGGTGGTGAAAAGCAAGAATCCTTAACTGCTTGGAAACCCTGTTGCAGCTGAAATATGTAAAATCAAATAGGAGTGACATCCCTATTGTTACATTTTAGCTTGGGATGTAACTTCTTAAAGTCTTCATAGAAAGTTGTTGCTGACTAGGCAGATGGAGGTGGTCTGTGTCTTCATGGATTGATTTATTCTCTCTTCCTAGATATCATTGGTGTTGAATATACTTGATTTCATTGACCCAGAAAGAGATGTTGCACTCTACTTTTGATTATCTAAAATGATATAAGGGAGGGACAAATAGAATAAACCAAAAACTACTGCAAAAGACGTGTTAGGCTACCAGAGCATGCCTTGAAGGTGTAAAGGAGTAGATCAAGCGTAGTGATGGTCATGGAGCTTGGAGCATTCTAAGCATGCACTGACTGAAGGCAGTAAGTCAGCCTAGCCCAGCTCAGTGCTGCACAGACTCGGCTCTGCTGTCTCTCTGATGAGATTCTGGTGTCACTGCACTCTTTTGCATAACCAGTCACTGTTTAGATTTTGAGGTACCAGAAATGACAAAATGTCGTTTTGTAGAACGTGGCACTGTTCCTGTCAGAATGAGGGTGTTTTTCTTTTTGTAGCTTTCATCGATGAGAGAGAAAAGCAGCGGATGTGGGCAATAGTCATTACCATGCTGGGAGTAGTACTTTTTGATTTTGCAGCTGATTTTATTGATGGTCCCATCAAAGCGTATTTATTTGATGTCTGCTCTCATCAGGATAAAGAGAAGGGTCTGCATTACCACGCCCTCTTCACAGGTACTCAGATCCCTCCTTTCCTCCCTACCTCTCAAAGCAGGGGAAGGTAATTGCATGGATTTTATCCTCACAGTGTTTCGAATCTTGAATGAACTGATCATCTGATCCTGCACTTCAGTCACGAGTCTTTTGTTGCAGGGTTTTCACTACTCCAGAGAACAGCAACTTGTGATTGCTGCTACAAGAATTCTGCAGAAGGCTGCAGGCATAAACAATTACAGCAACATAGACATGATTTAAGCAAGAGTAGTTAGTTATTTTAAAAAGTGAAGTAGTGTTCAGTTTGTTTGGTGTTTTTTCAAGTTTTTGCTGAGGCAAAATTGAATGAATGTAACTTGTTTCATTGCTAGCGCACATAAAAATAACATTCTTGACTCTGCATGTGACAGAACAAGAGCTGCATAAACCAATTGATTTCCATTCTTCAGCAGTGCTCCAGTATGTGCTGTATAAACAGGAGTTATGTGTAAAATTCAGAAATTCACAACTCCCACAAAATAGGACCAAGTGGTTCAGTTCAAGTTCTTGCAAATGAAGTTAACAGCTTCATTTGCCTTTGTACATTTTTGGAATGTTGCCAAGTTATATAAGGACACAGAACTGTTGGAACAAGTCCAAAGGAGGGCCAGGAATTTGATAGGGGGACTGGAGCACCTCCCCTGTGAAAACAGGCTGAGAAAGCTGGGGCTGTTCATCCTGAAGAAGAGAAGGTTGTGTGGAGACCTCATAGGAACCTTCCAGTGTCTGAAGGGGGACCACAGGGAAGCTGGAGAGGGACTCTTCTTAGGAAGATGAGGGGAAATTTAGGCTGGATGTTAGGAAGAAATTCTTCCCTGTGAGTTGGGTGAGACACTGAAATAGGTTGTCCAGGAAGGTTACAAATGCCCCAACTCTGTGGATAAGGCCTTGAGCAGCCTGGTCTAGTGGGAGGCATGCCTGCCCATGGCAGAAGAGGTGGGACTGCATGATCTCCAATCCCTAAGCACTGATTCTATGAAATCATCTGTACTATGTGAGCCCTGTGTTGAGGAAATGC
The DNA here is from genome assembly GCA_013400735.1 of Pomatostomus ruficeps. Classification (NCBI taxonomy): domain Eukaryota; kingdom Metazoa; phylum Chordata; class Aves; order Passeriformes; family Timaliidae; genus Pomatostomus; species Pomatostomus ruficeps. Next base: position 8,576 of record VYZT01043101.1, read on the forward strand.
ACAGGGCAGACACCTAAGGCTGTGCACCTGTGAAGTGACTTGGGAGCAGCCTCCTGCCATGTCTGAGAGCAGTCCCTGTGAAAGCACTGGACAAAAAACAGACTACACGAGAAGTCACACAATCTTTGTTACAGCAGATTTTTGTGACTACTGAGCCCCACTGAGAGCAGAGACACATAGATTCAGTAGCAGTTACTTTGCTCAGGGAGGGAGGTGTAGTAGCTGCTGACAACAGGCCGATTTTGGAGACATGAAATACTTGTGTCCAGGAACACAGATAACAAGGGAAGCTTAGAGCCACATGGAAATGAAATCCATATTATCCGCTAGAAACTGACAGATAAAATGTTAAAGAATCACTTGTTTGGACTGAGAGAGGAGTGCGTCTCTCTGTATATTCAGCACAACACTGGTTGCAATTTTTTGGGGGCTTTTTGAAAAAGTCTCCAAATTTAAAGCTACACATTTAGCCATTTCAGTGTACTGAGTTGTGAAACAGGATGTGGGACAAATAACATGAAGTAAGACTGAGGCAGAGTGTTTGACTTTGTCCAGCACCCTGAGCTCTCTACAGCAAGTTCATCAATATCTTAACCCGTCAGAACTGAAAATTCTCTAGTCTGTTTTTGAAATCCTCCCTTGGCTGGAGTTCTACAGCCTCCCAAGGCAGTCTGCTCCAGCACTTCCCTGGCCTTGGTGTTAATTTTCCCTAAAATCTAATCTTAATATCCATTCCCTATGGTTTACATTTGTCATTCCCTGTTTTATTCCAATTAGACACAGAGAGCAACCTTCCCATTTCTTTTCTAGTTTCTGTTGTAGACGTTATTTCTTTTCCTGACTTTAGTTCCTTCCTTTTATGCTTAATATTTCAAAGACTTTACTCTTCAGTTTGCCTCCAGTTTAAGGTTTTAACATGAAACTTGATAGATTTGCAGTTATGAAACCCATGGCCTCTTACACAAGTGGAAGAGTGCATGCATCCAACACACAACATTCAGGCTGCATTCCAATATCAGGATCCTTTTTTTCAAAACAGTATGTAAAGACAACCTCAAATGTCAAATGTTGTCTCTGCAAACATACACTGAAAACATGTTGTGTAGATTTGCTTTAAAAGGTTATTAACAGCTTAATTGCTTTTCATGAGGACAAGCAAGGATACAGTCCCCTGTGAAACGCCATAGGACACAAAGAAGGAGGGCCATAATCATACCTAGAATGGGGAAACAGTACAGAAAGCCCAGAATGAAATCAAAATGCCATGTTTTGTTGGAGAAGCAAGTGCAGGTGCTGTTAGTTTTTGTTAGACAGGGGATTTTGCTGTACATTGTCATCAATTCTCCAAAGCAGAGGAGTAGAAACGCTTCCAAGTTCTTGAAAAGCTCCCATAATGTGGAATTCCCACACATTCCCCAGAGCCACCTGGTTAACCAGGTGTCAGGACTCTACAAAGGTGCCACCCCTACCAGAGCTCTGTACTGGACGTAACAGAGGGCACTTTCCTGTGCATCTCTGTGTGCACTTAAAACAAAAAGAAGAAATTGCAAAAAAACCAAACTTACAGAAAGCTGGGTTCGTTAGCTTCAAGGCACAGAGCAGCATTCTCATTTTATCTTTTAGTCTAATTTTCTGAGAAAATTAGTAATTAGGATTATACACTTACATTTGATTCTTTCTGTTTTCTTTTCCAAGCAGTGAGGTATTTGGACTTGTATAACTACAAAACAGTGCTTTTGGGTTTATTTCCTTTTTTAAAAATCTCATGGAGGCAGTATTTCTGTTTGGACTAAGCTAAATAAAATACATTTTACAAAATCTAAATAGAAGATAGTGAGTGTAATTAAAAAATGTTTGTTCTGTAAAATTTAAAAAAAAAAAAACCCACACACATTTCTGTAGGATTTTATTTAGTTTTACTTGTATCATTTACCATTTCAAAGCAAACAGATCTTCAAAGAGTCAAAAAAGAGATGAAGCCTACGTTGCTGTATGTTCAGGCAATTTCTAGAGAGCTCTGCCTACCAGATTTGAGAAGGTTTTCTATTTCTTGTAATAAATATCAGAAGAGTGATTATTCCATCATTCCATCATTTCTAGAGGGGATCACGTGTTGAGGGTATTATGTACTTTTTGTTTATTTTATGAATGCCATTAGACTTTTTTTTTCCTTTTTTTCCCCAACCACTGTAGGTTTAGGAGGAGCCCTGGGTTACCTGACAGGTGCTATGGATTGGGGTCAGACTATACTAGGATATACCTTGGCATCAGAATTCCAGGTGATTTTCTTCTTCGCAGCCTTGGTTTTCATAATCTGCCTTACCATGCACCTGTGCAGTATTCCTGAAGTCCCACTCAGGTACGAAAATGAAGAGGCGAAGTTCTTGTTGGAAGTGACTGAACCCCATAAATATAACTCCATAGAGGAGGAAATCAAGAATGGTTACTTGAAATCGACATGCACTGAAGTAAAGGATGCAGCCAAGCCAGGGAAATGTGTGGTTGTATCACACACAGAGGTGAGTGCAGAGATGATTTTCTGGGACATATCTTTGCATCCTTGGAGACCGCTTAATTAGCTAATGCTGATTGTTTGTAATGGAGTCCTTTCACACGCACAGAAAAGAACCCTGCACCAGGGTACAGAGACAGTAGAAAGCCTGCTTGCTTTGTTTTTCTTCCCCTTTTTTTCTTTAGAAAGCATTGCCAGCAAGAGGGATGAGACAGGCTAGTTCTGATACTTTGATCAATTGGCAGGGATGAGGGAAAACCTGGTTCAGTTTTCTGCTCAGTGTCAGTCTCTTGATGGCCTCCTCATGTGAATTTTGTATATAGGATCTTCTTTGTCCTTTAGTCTTGATATAATGAACATAAAATCGTGGACAAAGACTATAGACCATTAATATTTGATGTAGGTCTCTAATTCCCACTGAAGTCCTCACAATTTTGTACACAATCCATGTGAAATGTGCATTCCCTGTCTAGTAAACTTTTGGGTTTGGTGCTGCTCAACATTTCATTGAGTACTAATGTGTTTTAAAGTACTAGTTCTACAGCGGTGCTACCTTGCCACCAGAATTTTAGTTTTATTTTGAGTGATATTGTGGCTGAGTCTTTGCCAAACCTTTGACGTGTGAGAGAACAGTAAGTACTTTAAAATCCTCGCTGTTATTTTGTTTCTGATGCATTTTTATGAGAGATTTCTTCAACCTAAGGCACCTAGGAAAATATCTGGGGACCCCACTTCTAGAATGGTCTTGGGAACAGATGATAATTTTTACTGTTTTGTTGATGACTTTTAGCACTAGAAATCTTCATGGTTATCTCATGGTGCCCTAGGTATACTAGGTATAACAAAAAAGTTGTGACACAGTTGCTTCTCCTTTTAATTTCACTTTTGCTCTCTTGGCATTATGTACATCCATCCCTGATACTCTGATAAAAAGGTTTGATAAATCAGGTAAAACATACAGAGCACGTGTAAATGGTTGTAAGTTAGAAACCAATACTCTTGTTTAATCTACAAATAAAAGGGATTAATTATCTTTTACTACTTGTAATTTGTTTTATAATAGCAGTTGATACTTTTAACTGAAAGAAAATTATTATTACACCAGATGTAAGACATATGAGATGAGCATTGCGTGATAAGAATGCCAGGCAAACACAGAGCGGGGCAGACAGCAAGGCAACAGTTGTGGGGGAAATATGACAAGAACACTGCGATGCTGTCTGAGCTTCCCCACTGCAGGTCAGCTTGAGCAGCCAGCATTCTTCACCAGCCCTGTTCACCTGGAGCATCCTCCAAATCGTTAGAGATGCTGAGTAGCATTGACTGCTTGGATCATGTAGACAAGGCAAATGAAGATGAGAGAGAGATGCAGTGGAAGTGGGGGGAGCAGACTGTGGTTTGGGGTAGCCTCTCCCTTGGCAAGAAATAATTCCATGGAGTCAGTAACATCAGACACCCGAGATGAAGCTGTGGTGTCCGGTGTGGGCGAGCCTGTGCCATTGCCCTCCTCTCTGATTAGGCTGGGCAGCCTCTTAGACCCCCCAGCACTTTGGTCGGCCTTGTGTTTCTTTGATGTGCCTGAGTGCATGAATCCTAGACACTGCTTTAATGATCTGTCTCCTGTGGCACATGTTTACTGAGTTCATTCATTACTGTAATCGCTTCCTTCAAGAAATGGTTTGGCTTCCTGTTTTTATGTCTTGTTTTTTTTATTGTGGGCATGATAGCCCTATTTCTTCTAAATTAAGGCCTATGCTCTCACATGCTAATAGTTAACATGATTATTAATCAGATTTGATCTGCTGCAGTATGAACAGACACCCAAAGCAATTAGCCTTGTGTTCTTTTGCATGGTGCCAAATTATTCAGGGTCCACTGCCATAAAACCCAAGTCATATTGCTTCCTCTGTGTTCTTCTGAATCATCTTATGCCCTGAGTTGTAGTGATTTTGTGGAGGTTATTTGGTTTTGTGAGCTTTTGAAGGATAAGGTGCTTAAACAGAGCCAAACTTCAGCACATTACTTAAATTAGCATGTAGTTTGTGTGCTGGCATGTTTGGAGTGTGTGCATTAAACACTTATTTTCCATTTCTGGAATACCTAAATAGAAAGAAAGCATTCCTATCTAGCTGTCAAGTTATTGTTTGTAATCACTGCAGTGTCCTTTGTAGTTCCATGATCTTATCTTAAAACTTTGATTGAAAAGACTATTTTAAAAAGCGGTGTGGAAGAATTACAAACTAAATTAAGCTAAGTCAAATGATAGTAATTATCCTTGAAATAATACTAATAAGTCAATCTGGATTTTTTTTGTTTGTTTTCTTTTTATAATTGTAGAAGAATATAAAGCTTACCCTGTTTAAAAGAGACAGTGATGCCAAGAGAAATTCCAAGGGATTTGGACAATATACAGTCCAAGGTGAAAGTCAGCAACTTGAATTTTGGCATTCCTAAGAGGATTAAAAACCTCACGCTGAAGCAAAGTATTTTCCAACTTTATATGTGGTGATTATTCATAGAGTAGCTTGCAGCGCAGCCTAGTTCAAAGGAAAGTAAACTTGTGAAAAGTAAGTACAACACTGAAGGAAGAAAGGAAAAAATGACATCTTACAGCAAACTGAAGACAAGATTCAGTCCAGTAATTTCCAGCAACTGGCATAACTTTCGCAGTTCTTCTACATTTCATGACATACATCTTCCCTTATCATCTCTCCCAACACTGTTATCTCCAAACATTACAAGAGAAAATTGGAAGTGTTCCATCATGCATAGTTAATACAGTATCTTTCTTTTTCTTTAAAAGCATGGAGGAGCATACAGGAGCTTTAATACAGGAAGAATTACATGTCAAAAGAGCTGATGTCAAGCACACTTACAGTAGTAAAAAAAAAAAAAAAGTTATACAAATGGTCTGATGAACATGACTGGAAAAGAAACTGAGAGATTTAGGGTTGAATCAAGGAGAAGGGAGATAACATGGGGCATGGAAGATAGTGATAAAATTTCTTTTTCCCCATCAGTGAAATTTGTTAATCAGCACCAATTAAGTTTTGATTTTGAAATGGGTTATTTCTCCCATGGTATGAGTTGTTCAGATGCTGGAGCTCACATTTCCTGTGTGCTGCCATGGTGAACCACGACTTCTCCCTGCTTTATGGGAGGAAGGACAGTGCATAGTGGAAATCTCATCATATGCCTGAAGAGGTAGAAGTTGCCCTAGAAAAAGAAGTTTCCCAGGGAATTTAGCACAAAGAATGGAGTGGGAATAAGGTCTCAGAAATGCTCAGAAATCCAAAACTGATACATTTTAATTTTCAGGAAGTATTTTGAGCATAACTTTTTTCTGTGGCAGCTTTAAATTTTCAATATAGATCTGATAGTCTCTATAAAGAAGTAACTTATGTTTCGGGTTGTTTCTGTTGCTGGTTTGTTGGTTTGGTTTTTTTTAACTCTCTGGATCTGCTTTAGCTGAAAATTTCCCTGTGGTTCTACATGTAAATAATCATCCTACTGATTATCACAGCAAGAAATGTTCTATTCTTGTTGGTATACTCCATCTCTTCTATAGTTTCTGTGAATTTTATAAATGAAAGGAAATTCTATACCCAAGCAACCCTTCCTAGCCAAAAATGAAAAGACTTTGGAAGTTAAGCAATGAAAAGGTACTACTAAGGCCTTCTTCATTTGCAGTCAGCTAGCCTTCAGAGCAATAATACTGTATTATTATTAAATATCTGCTTTTAGGAACAAAGGCAGATGACCCTTAAATCACTCCTGAAGACCCTTTTAAGCATGCCATCCCACTACCGCTGTCTGTGTGTGAGCCACCTCTTTGGATGGATGGCTTTCCTGTCCAACATGCTCTTCTTCACGGATTTCATGGGACAGGTAAAAGCACAAAATCCTCTAGCTTCTCCTGCCTTGTAGCATCTCCTCTTCCATCAAAAAGAAATGAAATGGTGTTACTATCCTGAGGAAATGACACTGGTGTCAGAGCCATTTATATCTGGATGGCTCAAAAATAGTTTTGTAAACCAGCTAATTAAGGTCAGGCCCTTTTTCCAAGCCTGTGTGTGTAATCATTGGGGAAAACCTTTAGTATTTGTAAGGCTACCTGTGTCTTAACTGTTCCAAGTGAAGCTCTCAGATCTGGTCCAAACACATCCATTTTCTGCTCTGGCTTCGGAGCTGCCCTGAGATGGGCAGTTTTCCTACTGGGGCAATGCTTGGGTGCAGCTGGCCTTGTCCTGGTGTGTGTGCAGCATCCACACAAAGCCCCTCTCCTGCACTGCAGCCTCCCTGGCCTCAGGCCATGCAGCTCTTTGCACACAGGGAGCTACTTGGTAGCAGAAAGCTTTTATCTTCTTGCATCTGTCTGTCCTGAGTCCCTTTTGCCAGCAACTGTTTGCCTTTACAAGACCCAGTGGTCCCTGTCCATGCTGATCCCAGGAACTGTAATCCTTGACAGGGATTCTTGCCTATATCTGCCTCGTTTCTTCCATAGGACTAATATGCTGCTGGCACAAATCCACTCACTGCCACTGTCTGTTCTTCTGTGGATTCCACACAGTATTCCCATTTCCTTGCCTTTTTTGTCTTTGTAGGCAAGGCAAGAGGGAGAGGTTTTTTCCCTGCAGTGTAGATAAACGACTGAAAGAAAAAGGTTTTTCTTGTCTACAAAATCAACTGAATAAGACAATATCTGTGTGGAAATAATAGTGTGTTGAGGTAAACCTGAAAGAGAAAACAAACAAACAAAAAAATTGTAGATAAATTAGGGAAAGAAAGGCTAACACAAGAAGGCAGAAGTGGAGAGAGAAAGTTAGTCGGAAGTGAGACAAAAAGGATAAAAAAGCAAATGAGTCAATGTAAAGTAGACAGTCCAGGAAAAGGCAGAGGGTAAAAAATGAGGTGAAGCCTGGGATGTGATAGTTCAAACCTGAGAATTACAAATGGGTGGTTAGGACACTGCTTAAAAGATTTCTTGGGTGCTCCCTGCCAGGGGTGGGGCCCTGTTCTCCTAAGAAGGAGACATTCCCTACATGCAACCATCCTTGCCTTCTGTGGCTTTTGTTGTCTGTTTCAGGTTGTGTACCACGGTAATCCTTATGCACCTCACAACTCCACACTTTACCTTACCTACAAAGCAGGGGTAGAGATGGGATGCTGGGGACTGTGCATCAATGCAATTTCTTCGTCAGTCTATTCCTGTAAGTACCCACAAATTAACTACAACACTGTGCTTGCTATGTGCCATTGTTTAAAAACCATAAAGGGATGTCAAATTACCTGGATTTTTTTTTTCTACATGAAAGCTTTAAGGAATGTTACATTTTCAGCATTGTTAGAAACTCCTATCTTAACACAAGCAGTTCCTGACCACATGATGAGGGGTCACTGTGGGAGTAAGACATTGTTCTGCATGTGAACTGACCCTGAATGCTGAAAATCATCCTGAAGTTAACTGCCAGACTAAATTCTTAGATGGTCCTTCACCTAGCAATGCTGTAGCTGTAGGCTCTCAAAGGTGGCCTCTCCCTATTTGCATTCCCCATGCAGAAATCTTGCCAGAAGCTTGAATATTGCTCTCCAAAACTATGTGTAAGCATGCTAGCACAGCTCCCCTGACAGATTCTGCCATAACTCTTCCTAAGGATTAACAAAACTACTCGTGATCCAAAAACTCAAGTAAGTAGCATTTTGAGGGTTGATTGGAGCATCTAAAAGAGGTTTGAGAGAAATGTTTTTACCTTTAGAGCTTAACTGCAGGCATTCCTGTGTGGCCTTTCTGTGGAGGAACACCTATTCAGCACAAGTAACTCTGGGTGCAGCTGCAGTGTGAGCTGCAGCTTGAGCTCTGGGTGGTATGAGCAAGTATTCTTTGGCAAACTTATACCTACATTAATTCGAGGTAATTTCCAAAATCATTAAAAGTATCTCCTTCATTGCATTTTACAAAACACAACCCCTTAAAAGGAACTCCCTGATAAAATGTGATCTGGGTTTTTTTTTAATCTTATCAGCATTTTCAATTCCTTTTCACAGACTTGCAGAAAGTCCTTCTGCCATACATAGGATTAAAGGGACTTTATTTCATGGGATACCTCCTTTTTGGACTGGGTACTGGATTAATCGGCTTGTTTCCCAATGTCTATTCTACTCTGGCTCTTTGTTCACTCTTTGGAGTCATGTCAAGCACATTGTACACAGTGCCATTCCACCTCATTGCAGAGTACCACAGGGAAGAAGAGGTGAGTACAATGTCTGAAGAAGCATTAAGTTTATATCTGTCTGTGTCTGTTCAATCTGTTTTGGGGGTAAACTGGACAGAAATGGTGATCAGTTTTTCATTTTAATTTTGAACTATTAATAATGACACATATGAAGGGGAAGTTTCTGACAGAGAGAGTTAACAGCCCAGTTCCAAACTCTCCAAAAAGGCCTGCAATAAAACAAATAATTTATCATCACATCTGAAGCAAAGCCAATCACAGTAATCAGGTAACAGGATTCCAAGTGTGTTGTTTTCAAGTTTCCTTCTATTCTTCCTTCCAGCCATGTTAGCAAAGGGCTTGACTTTGAGTGCCAGAGGTTAATAACAAGCCTGTAAAGATTGTCGGAATTTTTAGTTAACTGCAAAGCATTACAAAAGCTCTCAGCTAATAAACATACGAAATTCAAATAGAAACAGCTTTATATACTTCAGTATTAAATCATATACCACATTCTCATTATCTTTCTAAATGTCTGTGGTTTGGTTTTTGCCCTCCACAGCATTAAATCATGTCAAGGAAAATCTGGAAAAACTTGTATCACATTACTGGGCACAGCAGGATCTTCATGTATTGTAAAGTGTTGAATTCTTTAATGGAAAAGTTCTCTCAAGTCTCTTAAGTTAGTGAAACAGCTGGAAACAAGAAGGATTAAGGATAGTTGGGAAAAATTAGGAAAAGTTCTCTGTATATCTTGGGACATCTGAAGAAATTAATAAAGGTAATGTTGAACCCTTGGAAAACCATACAGAAACAAAGTTGAATCCAGCACAGAGCTAGATAAATGCTGCAGAACATGTCCTATTTTTCTGTACAACTTTCACCAGCACCCTCTGAATGATGAACACATGAAAACCCTTTAATTATTCTACTGAATGCTAGGAGAATGTCTCAAAGTGGTTAAATATTTCATAGACCTGATTCTTAATTTTTCAGCTCATTTCTTTGCTCCTTCCAACAGAGAATGATCATGATGTTTATAAACATAAAACAAAGGATGGGGACTGAGCCCAGGTTAGGATAAGATCACAATTGTAACCTCAGGTCAACTCAGCCACCTCAGAGAGGGGGAGTAAATGTAAAATTTTTATCTGTTTCAAGACAGAAGTGGAATAAAATATGCTGAAGTGTGCATGAACTTTATACTTACTAGGCAAATATATTCATGTGTTATTTGTTTGTTGTATGGTGCTTGTTGTGACACATGTTAAATTATATACAATTCTCTGTCAGATTTTATATTAATGGATTGAGGTTTAGTTCAAATCTTCTATAGTGTACAAGATAGGAAAAGAAATAAAGAGCAAACATCAAGCACAAGACTGCATAAATTGACCGATTCATGTATTTGTGGTCAGAACTACTGCCACATAGGAACACTGGGAACAGCCCCAAAAATTAAACACCATTTATTTTTAAAAGTGTCTAAAATTGGGACTTTATAATTTCAGAAAAAGGAGCAGACATTTTCCCTCACTATGCACTCTACTAAAATCATGTGCTGTGTTTTATAATGCTGCCATTTCAGCTCCTCTTCTGTGCTGCTGTTCCCTAGGATCCAAGTTCAATTTTTTTCTACTGGATTAGGAAGAGACTGTCTCCAGTACTTGTGAGCTTTGTGTGGCTCAAAGGCAAGGTAATAGGGTTTGCAAAAAGCAAAGAGCGTCTTAATGGCCAAGAGCATTTGGGTACCAGAATACAGCAGTGCAGCTGGCCTACAGTGTGGGAAGCTCTTGTTGTTGGAATACAACCTCCTCTTTTTAACAGCCTATGCAGGAAGAAAATAAATATGTAAATTATCACATTATTTCCCAATAAAACAGAATAATTCCTTCCTGGAGGAAGGGACCACCAGAGGTTGTGTAGATTCTGTTCAAGGAGGGCCACCTGGAGCAGGCTGCCCCAGGTCATGTCTGATCTGGTTTGGATAATTCCAAGGATGGAGAATCTACAACCCCTCTGGTTAAGCTGTTAAGTGATCCACCAGCCTCACACGGTGCTAAAATGCAAGACATTTGTACATAATAAATGAAGGGTTTTGCTCTGCTATGTATATTATAGCAGATACACGGATAATTAGTAGTTGACAGTGGTCCTCAGCAGCGTAGAAGAATCATAGTCTGGATGTTTGGTTTCAGGTCAACACTACCCCATTTTACTGGGTTTTTTTCTATGTTTCTTTGCAGAGTCTGAAGCTGCAGGAAGGGGAGCAAGCAGGGGACAACGGGCGAGGGAAGGGCATCGACTGTGCTGCTCTCACCTGCATGGTCCAGCTGGCCCAGATCATTCTTGGTGTGGGCCTGGGGCTCCTGGTCAGTGTTGCTGGCAGCACCGTCACAGTGATTGCAGCATCCACAGTGGCCCTGATTGGCTGCTGCTTCGTGGCTTTCTGTGTTCGCTATGTGGACTAGGATTGCAAGCAGAGGTTGGAAGACGTCTCCCCAGGGGAGCATTTTTTTTGGGGGGTCAGTAGCACTGATGCTGTTGCTGTGCTGACACTGCTGGCATGGTGTCCTCTCTTACCTCCTTGGATCAGCTGCAATTCCAGAGCTTTATGAAATGGAGACTTGATAAAACTGGTTGCCAAATGCCTCAGATACACACATACACACACACACAGTGTGACGTGATGGTGTGCATGCCCCATGGTATTTTGATGCTCTGCACCAGGAGTCATTACAAAACTCCTCATTACCAATTAGTGAAAGTTAATAGATGAAGTGTGTGATAAATTGAAGTAATATAAAAGGACAGAGTTAAAAAGAACGTTTTTATTTATCTTGTTTTTCAAGTGTCTTAAGTTGGTGGGTGTTCCCTCCAGTAGTCAAAACTGCAGGAAGATCAAACAGGTGTCAGAGGCAATAGAGGGTGCAGTTCTGTTATGACTAGTAGTATTGTTAAATGGGATCAGTTCATTACCAGCTACTGTCAAAAGCAGATTTGGGTGTGAAAAATGATTGGAATATTAAAAAGATTGAAGCCTATTGTTTAAAAGCATTACTGTAAAGTAATTATTTTGAAGTGGATCCTGCTGCTTCTGTATAAATGAAGTGAAAGTACTGGCTGGGCTTGTCAGGGAAGTCTGCCTAAGGCTGCTTTTCAAATCCATATGTAGGTATCTAAAAATCTGTCTGTGGGAAACAGCTGCCATTTCTTCCTTCTTTAAAAAGTGGCTTCTCAATTTTGATGCTCTAATTGAAAAAATAAACTTGGCCAACATAAGAATTTGACAGCTGGTTGGACACCACATAAATCTTGACATGGGATATGACAGCATTTACCTTAAAGCAGCATCTCTCTTTTCTCTGTTTTCCTTCATGCTTTGACTGAAATAGCATTTTCTCTCTACAGAATAATGTAAATAAATTCAGTTTTGCAAAGCACTATCAGGAATTATTGTACAGTAAAAACATAAGCCCAGTTATTTGTATTTAATGGCATATGAAGCTTCCTTCTTATTTTTATAATATTGCCAGAGTTTTGAAAATCCTGTGTTTGTGAAAACAATATACTCTATTTATGCTATGCTTCCTCTGTCCTGAATACTGTCATATCCATCCACTATATGTTAAGCCACATCAAGCCATCTGCTAATGCAACACTGCTAATGAACATTGAGAGACTATGGGCAAATATGGTGTGGTTACTTTTGTCCTTAACATTGCACAGGTATAATCAACACTGCTCAGAGAAATGCGGTGTTAATTTTACCAGCTCTTAGAGGCTCTGTAAGATACGAACTGACAACACCACAAATAAATGGTTAGATTTGAGCATCAAGTGCCTCTGCAGAGATGCATCAGCTTCATCCTTTTTCTATATTTTCAAGAGTAGAGTGAGTCACTTATTCTCAGGAAAACCAATTTTCCCTTAGGTAAATTCTTATTAATTTTAACAAGCCTGTGGGAGCCTCAGATACCTTTTCTTGTTGATGACTGTGTCTCCACTGTAGGACCCAAAAGGGGCTCAGTGCATGGCAAACCTCACTACAGCATCTTCATCCTGCCCTTTGAAGATACCACATTTTATGGTTTCTTTTGGTTTGTGGCTCTTCATTTTGCGCCCATGGAAGGATGGAGCCCCTGGACTGTGTTTGAAGAAGTTTGCTGGCACTGAGATGGCTGTAGCACAAGGACTTCAACCAGGACAAACAGGAGGAAGCCAGAAAAAGAAGGATTGTTTTTTTCTAAATTAGCTTTATGCCATCATTAACTCACTAACTTCCATTAACTCTGTATCCCTTGGGAGGATGAATTTTTAAGGGAAGAGCAAGGCATCTATGGAGCCATAAAAACAGATAAAGGCAGAGGTGATCTGGTTTTATAGGACTACACCACTTAAACCTGTGCACCAGGAGCTGAGGTCATAAGGCTCTGATTACACTGTGAGGCTGAGAAAGAAATTTTGCAATGTTTACCTATGTTTTTGTCAATATTTTCTTTGAGGTTTAACACGATTAGAACATTAACATTTAAATGGTCAATGTTGTCTCTGCTCAGTTACATAAAGAGAATGCTGGCATTGATTCAGGCCCACAAAGTGACCACAGATCAGTGACACTGTCAGAAGGGTTCTGAACCTGCAGAGAGAAGAGAGAGGAGCCCATCACGTATATCAATGCTTTTATTTACAAATTTATTCAGAGAAAATTGTTTCAGGAATTCATATTATCATTTCTCATGATCTCATGATCTTTCCCTTTAAAACTCACTGTGTGCTACAGAAGACAGAAACATTAAAGTCATCTTTTCTCTGGAAATTTCTATAAAAACATCCTATATTGTTCCCAGGACTTCAAAACAGTATCTTTATGAGTCTTTGTCAGAAATAGCAAACTGACAAAAAGGTATGTGCAATTTGGAAAACACAGTCTAAACCAAAAAAAATTATGATGGTGCTCACTCTGAAGTTGAAAATGTATCTCAGTGTTACTGAAAACACTATAAAATGTTACTAACTCATAAAAGGGGATAAAATAAGTTTTTCTTTTAGCAATAGAAATGTTACTAATGTATGTTACTAATATAATATGTTACTAATACATGAAAGGGGATAAAATATTTATTTTAGCAACAGAAATGCTAATATGTTAAAAATGTTGAAGGTATTGAAGGAGTGTACTGTAATGCTATTAATTTAAGAAGTTCCACGTTTTCTGTGCTTTTACATTAGTTCTGGACTTGGGCCATCAATATAATCATCTATTGTACTTAACATCAACTTCGATAGCAATGATGTGAGCATAAAGTTACAAGTACCCTGTGCCTGGTCTTTCTCATCTGGTTTTATTTCTATATCCATAAAATCAAATAAATAAAGATCCTTTCTGTAACATGTTTATGCAAATGATACACTCAGATGAACCACACAGAATCCCAGAATGGATCAGGCGGGAGGAGCCCACTGTGGGTCATCTGGTCCAGCCTCTCTGCTCAAGCAAGGCCATCCCAGAGCACACGGCACAGGATTGTGTCCAGACAGTCCTTGAATGTCTCCAGTGAAGGAGACCCCACACCCTCTCAGTCATCTCTTCTCAAGGCTGAAGAAGCCCAGCTCTCTCCACCTTTCCTCTTATGAGAGATGCTCCAGTCCCTTAATCATCTTTGTATCCCTCCTCTGAACCCTCTCAAAGATGATACGTCTTGTGACAACCAAGCCTCCTCCCTCCCACTCTCACAAAAATAGTCATGGCTGAACAAAACAAAGCAAGAGACAAGACTATCATCTTATCTTTGTGGCACTTTCCTTTTTCTTTCTCTTACGAACATCTGCCACTTATTCCCCTTTAACAAGCAGGCATGTGATGCAAGCAAGCCCTTAAAGGAACTTCTGGTTCTCTTGTTTAGATGATTCAAAGTATTAGTAATGCCACAACTGTTCTGACTTTTTCCTTCCCAGTGTTCTTTCTGTGTTTCATAGTGTTCTTATTAGGTTTCTTTGACTTGCTTGAAAAGAAGAAACTCAGGTGGCTTGTGGCAGACAAACTTTTTTTCCAGAAAGGCTACACAAATCACAATGAATCATAAATGTCTTTGCCTTGGTAGAACTCACAGCTTTCACATTGGTGCCTATGAATCACTACTAGTCCCTGCAGCATGTAAAAAGATGGTGTAAGTGAATGTGGCAATGGTGACATTTGATCTTTTTGAACTGTAGAAGGATTGGGTGGAAGTATCTCCTGTAAATGTCTTTAAATTATTTTTGGCATGATAAAGCTTTAAAAAATGAGCTATAAACCAAAATTTTCCCCTCTAAGTTTCCAGGATTCATTTCTCATTCTCTAGCTGCTCTGTCTTGTTTATTTAAGAGGCAAATGTTTGGGGTCACTTGTTCAAGACTAAACTGTGAAAAGTGATTTGCAATTTTTATGAGCCCTGACGTGATGCATCCATGAGTGCTGAGGGAGCCGGCAGACATCATAGCCAGGGGGCTCATGATCATATTTGAAAGGTCATGGAGATCAGGAGAGGTGCCTGAGGACAGGAAAAAAGCAAATGTCACCCAGTCTTCAAAACAGGCAAGAAGGAGGACACAGGAAAGTGGAGCCAGTCAGCCTCACCTCAATCCTTGGAAGGGGCAGATGCCTCCTCAGCAAGTTCACTGACAACACAAAGCTGAGAGGAGTGCCCAATACCCCAGAGGGCTCTGCAGCCCTTCAGAGGGACCTCGACAGGCTGGAGAGATGATTCTTCTTCTTGGGCAGAGAAGAATGTCTGAAATTCAACAAAGGCAAATGCAGGGTCCTGCACCTGGGGAGGAATAAGCCCAGGCTTGGGGTGACCTCCTGGGGAGCAGATCTGTGGAGAAGGCCTTGGGGGTCTTGCTGGACAACAAGGTGTCCATGAGCCATCAGTGCCCTTGTGGCCAAGAAGGCCAACAGAATCCTGGGATGCATCAGGAAGAGCACTGCCAGCAGGTCAAGGGATCAGCCCACATGAGGCCTCATCTGAGGTGCTGTGTCCAGTTCTGTGCTCCTCAGTACAAGAGAGACATGGAGCTCCTGGAGCCAGTCCAGTGGAGGGTGGCAAAAGTGATTATAGTACTGGAGCATCTCTTTTATGAGGAACAGCTGAGAGAGCTGGGCTTGTTTAGGCCCAAGAAGAGATGACTGAGAGGGCCCTCAGAGAGGGCTGAGATGACTCATCAATGTCTGTCAGCGTCATCAAAGGATGGACCAGGCTGTGCTCTGTGGTGCTCAGCAGTGGGACACGAGGCAACAAGCAGAAACTGATGCACAGGAAGTTCCACCTAAACATGAAGAGTAAATTTACTTTGTGAGTGACAGAGCACTGGAATGGATTTCCCGGAGAGATTGTGGAGCCTCCCTCACTGGAGTTATTCTAGAACCTTCTGGACACAATCCTGTGTTGTGTGTTCTAGGATAACCCTGCTTGAGCAGGAAGGCTGGAACAGATGGAACTGTGGTCCCTTCCTACTTGACTTATTCTGTGAATTCTGTTGCCTTCTATGGTGTTCAGTTTCATGCATTGCTCCTTTACGCATGCGAGATGTGCTAAGCAGTTGTGTCTCCTATATTTTTTTAATTGGAAATGTACTTTTTGTCTCCCATGTAGTAATATTTTATTGCAGGATAGTGACTTCACAGCAAGCAGAGCCGTCAAACTGGAGGCTGTTCCCATGGGTAAGCACTTGCAGCAGTAGTAAAACCAAATTCAATGCTTTCCAACCTGGATTGCGTGGCGTACTGAAATAAGCAAACCTTCTGGTGTGTTTTCAGGCCGAGAGCTGCGTGGTGTGACGTTTTCTGGGCCGTGGAGTGATTTCGTGAGGGTCGTTCCCCAGCTCTGCCCGCTGCCAGGGGGGCCGGGACGGGCCGGCGGCCGCCGTCGCTCGATGGAGCCGGGTGCGCGCTGCCCCCTGGCGTTCAGTGGGAGCACAGCACCCTCCCGAGCCGCCTTGCCTTGCGCCGCCCCAACCTCGGCCCTGTCCCTCCCCCCTCCCTCTGCCATCTCACTCCGGAGTTTCCTTGTCGCGATGAGCCACTGCAGTCCAGTTCTCTCTATATTTTGTACATAGGCAGCCAAGGAAAGCTGCTTGTTGCCAGCTGTAGCCCAGTTGCCTAATGCATTGCAGACACTGCCCTATGGACACGTGGTGGTAGGAGCTCCCCATGGACACGTTTAGCATCAAACTCCTGGCAGAATCTGGCCTTTGTAACCTTCAGTGCTGGTGCCAAGAGTCAGTCCTGTAGTGCAGCCGTCCCCCACTTGCTTGGCAGGTGAGTTTTTGTTGCACTGGCTCACAGCAGGCAAAGTGCATTAGGACGTGGGGTGTGACTGGTCGCAGCACAGAGAGAGGCAGCTCAGAGTCTTGGACACCTTTGCTTTCAAGGCCCCTCTGCTAGTTAGTTGCCGAGAATGAGATGTGAGAAAGAGATTTGTGGAGTCTAAGGAGTGATAAGAGGGAAAGGAAACTTTTCTGACAGAGATGCCTTTTGCTGCAGTCTGGGAGCTCTACACTGGGGTTGCATGGCTGGCTGTTCACTATCTAAGTGCAAATGTATCTCAGATGATTTGGGGTTTTTTTCAACATTCAGATCTGATTTTTTTAAAAAATAAAATTAATGTTAGCTTGCAATGCAATTTGCAAGTTATTCAGTTTCCAGAGATTTTGAGGGCTGAGGTACTTCTTTCTTTAATAAATGCTGTTTAATAAATTTCCAACAAAACACCCAATCCCAACAAACAGAAGAAACAAATCACAAATATTGTTAGATTGTCATAACATTGCAAAACATGGCAATAAAACAGCTTTGGAACTATGATTCTCTCTGAAAGAAAAATGGCACCTTATCAAAGGATGGTGTTCTTTTTAGAATTTTGCATTTTGGAATATTTTCCTTGGAATGACTCTATATCAAGTGTGCTCAAAATTCAAGATTTCAGTTTACATCTCTGAAAATGTAATCCCAGATCTGAAATTTAAACCAGATTCTTCCTTTCACTATTTATGATCAACTGTACAGACTGAGCAGTTATTTACTACTGCTGTAGGATCTCTTTTACCTTCAGTTCAGGAGCTCTCTACCTCTATATCCATAACTGGATTTGCCTATGAACAAGAGACTGGAGTTCAGTAATGTCTTAATCTAAAGCAGGAAGTGACTTTCGATAGGCAAGAGGAAGACTATATGTCTCCTGAGATTCCTCCACTGTTTTAGCAGAAATTAAAAGCAATTAAAACATTTTTAAAAATTGTTAAATAAGTGATTTGAAATACATAGTAGCAGGTGATTTGAGGGCATAACATTTTTAGAAGTTTTTCAGAATAAACATCAAGCAAGACAGGCATATGCTAATTCTACTGTATTGGAATAAAGACATATCCAGAGCAATCTATTTGCTATCACAGAATCACACAAAAGCACAGAAGAGTTGGGGTTACCTCTGGAGATGACCCAATCCAAGCCCCCTGCTCAGCACAGGGTTGCTAAGGCAGTACAATCAGTGCTGAGTCAGATTCTGAGTATCTCCAAAGCTGGAGATTCCACAGTCTCTCCAGGCAACCTGGTTCAGTGCTTCACCATGCCATTTGAAAGGTTTTTTTTTTTTTCTTCTTACATTTAAATGATGGGATTTCAGTTTGTTCCTACTGCCTCTCATCCATTCTCTGAACAACACTGAGAAGAGTCTGATAAGGTATTTACACACTTTGATAAAGTCCCCAAGCCTTCCCAGGTCCAGGCTGAACACCTCCAGCCTCCCCTCACATGGCAAATGCCCGAAGCCCCCTATCATACTGGAGCCTTTCTGGTAAGTAATCCAGAACTGGGTAGCCTGCCCAGGACCTGACACAGCATTCCAAATGTGCCTCATCCGACTGAGCAGAGGGAAGGAGCCCCTCCCTTGACCTGCTAGCAGTGCCCGGCTCCATGGAGCCCAGGATGCTGCTGGCCTTTGCTGCACCAGCCCAGTGCTGGCTCAGGTTCTCCTTGGCTCCAGCTCCTTCTCTGCTTTCCAGTCGATTGGACTCCAGTCCGTGCTGGTGCAGGGAGTGCAGGACTGTGCACTTCCCTTTGCCCAGCTGCCTGGGGCTCCTCTCAGCCTGTTTCTCCAGCCCACTGAGGACCCTTTGAATGGTGGCACAAACCCCTGGTGTAGGAGCCATCCCTCCTGGAGTGAACATACTAATCAGACCTCACAAATACAGAAACAAGCAATTTTCCACAAGATTCCAGTTTATCCAGTGTAAGGTGCAGCTGAGTGAAAGTGGGAAGGTTCATTGAACAATGATTTTAGAAGTCAGTGTTAATTGACTTCAGAATAGTTAATTTGATCATTGTACAACTGATCATACTCATTCAGCTGATCTGAAGGAAAAACACAAGTCCTTGGAGAAACAGTATCTCATTGTCCCAAGGAATGGATGAGCAAGGGAGAGAGCTGGTATCTGAGTAAGATAGCTTTATTTTGTTATTTGCCACACTGAATAGTCATCATTCCTTTCCAACCAGGTAGTCAATGTTTCCAAAAATTTGTTAACTAAATAAACTGCTTCTGTCCCCAGCTGATCTTTTGGACCAATTTTCTCAGCCATCCTGTGAGTCTATATTTTACATTTAAGATTTTGGGAAGGACTCTGAGGCTATGCACAGACATAGGCAGAGAAACCTGCTTATGTGTATTATCACTTTAGCACAGGAATGAGTTAACTGGCTACCCATGGCATGAACTGATACTGAGATTGTACCTAGAGGAGATTCTTTTAACTGTTTTCATCATGATAAAAAGATATTTTTAGTAACCCCCTTTAAAAAGAAAAATAAGAATTCTTTGGAG
The DNA here is from genome assembly GCA_013400735.1 of Pomatostomus ruficeps. Taxonomy (NCBI): domain Eukaryota; kingdom Metazoa; phylum Chordata; class Aves; order Passeriformes; family Timaliidae; genus Pomatostomus; species Pomatostomus ruficeps. Next base: position 28,159 of record VYZT01043101.1, read on the forward strand.
AAATAACCCTCACGAAAAAAAGGAGATCTAAACTCTCAATCTAATGTTCTTGAGCTGCACCCCACCCATACCTATTCGTCCTCCAGCTCAGGGACACAAATTAGATCAGAGCTTCTGTGTAGGCACTCAATTGAATAATCAAGTTTTAGAGCAGACAGTCGTGAGTGGGAATGAAGGGGACTGGATTTTTTTTACTACTAAAGCAAGTGCCCAAATAACTCACTGAGAAAGTGAAATGGTATTTCCACAGAAGAGGCATTTCAAAGGGAAACCTGGAAATGCAATTGGAGGTTGTTATTACATTAAGATCTTAGTTAGTTATTCAAGGAGCTGAGATATTTAAACGTCCCTAAGCAATCAAAGTCTTTTCCTAATGAGAATATCCGGTCTTTAAATGTTCTCTCAGTTTGTCACTAGATGTCAGCCTGCACCTTCGGGTCCCTACCCTCCTCTAACCACGTGAACCTCTCCACCAGCACCGCCCCAGGAATCTGTAACAGGAGGAGACCAAGTTCGAAAATCTCGTCAAGAACTCGGTAAGTATTGGTTTGTATCCTTCAGCAATGTTTATTTTAGTCCATGAAAATGTGATTGTTACAAATTAAGACATGAACATTTGCAGGAAACAGGAGTGTTTTTGAAGCATGTTGTACTCACGACTTAGGAAACACCCAAATACTCGGTAGGATTTGTTGTTGAGCTGCAAAGACCCTCTGCTGAGACCACACACTCTATGCACAGAGTAACTGCACCTCCTGCCAAGGCCCAGGTTGGTGCCCCTGCCTGTGCAACACACAGCACAGATTTCATGCTGTTATCTGGGACTCACAGCACGGGTGAAGCAAAATCTTTCTCTCCTCACGCAGTGCTAGAGCAGTGCTCTTTGCGTGTGCTGGACAGACACTGACCTGCACAGCCTGGGCTGCTGGTGTGGCCTAAACCAACATTTGGCCAAGCATGGATGGGTTGTGCCTCTTTCAAACAGCAGATCCATGACCTGCTGATCCTGGTGGATCAGTAGCTTGAGAGATGCCCCCTAATTTCATAGTCCAGTCCCTACATATTCAAGGTATTTTCATGTCTGAGTGATTTGCCAAATGTGAGGGTTTTATGTCTCTAGTGATCAGGTACCTGGGGCTTCCTCTGAGAATGGTACGTTGCTAGAATTCTGGGTGTTGTTTTGAACACCATTTATTGTACTGTGTTGTTTTCTTGGCACAAAATTGAGTCTACATTGACATCCACAAAAGCACATGGGTTTTGCCATGCTGAGCACCACAAAGTCTGTCTTTTAGGCAGCTTGCTATCTACTGAAATTCATAGTTACACTTTAGACACTTGGACAGCCGTTTATTTAATGCACTAGAACAGTTAAACATCAGATAGGGAATGAATTTCCAGCAAGTTAAGCAAGAAATTATGCTGTTCAAAAGCAAACAGTGAGAAGAGCGTCTGGCTGTGAGGCTCCTTCAATCTCCTTAATTTAGATACTTTCTCCTGGCCTAGAGAAACACAATTATATCTCTCTGAACTCTGGACTTCAGAGTTCATGGTGTCCTTTTCTCATAAAACACTGCAGCTTTCTTCACCTGCAACATAGAAATTATGGCTTTCCCCCAGAACAGAAATGCAGTTTTTGGCAAATCCCTTAGCAGATTAATCTGTTTTATCTGCAGGTCTAGAAAGACCTCAGGCTTCTGGACAGCACACTGCAGCTTTAATTGAACCAGGACCTGGGAGCAAGTTAACCACTGTTTTAGAGAAGAGGAGACCTAGAACCCAGATCTGGATCCAAACTCTATTCTGTATTTCCAGTGGAAAGAATCTCTTCACAATTCCTCTTTGGAGACTGCACCCTAACCACTGTGCTGCCAAGCCATGTTTAAGGGCTTTTGCTGCCCTTATGATCCAGCAACAGTGAGCAACTCATGCAACAGGGAACTGTTTTAAGCCAGAGAAAAGGAGCACATTCACAAAGTTGCCCAGAGATTCAATCATTCCCCTGGGATTTGGGAAAGGGGAAGCTGAATCTCTCAGGCTGCGGGGGATAGCTATGCCCACTAATTTAGCATTTCACAGTGGAAGGGGAAGGAGTATAATCTGCACATATATTGAAGCTGGGACAGAGGCAGCACATCCAGGCACAGATTCAGAGGGATGAGGGGAATGAGTTAAGTTCACAGACGCTCCTGACTTAGTGTGGCCTGGCACAGGGTCTCCTGTGTTGGGATGCAGAGTTGCCTCCCTCACAGGATACACACTGTGGCCAGTCCCAACAGAGATATCCCCATAAAGTACAGAAATAAGTGCTACAGAATTAAGCATATTTAGGCATGCTCAGGAACAGATTTCTAGGCACAAAAATTTTACTAGAAAAAACTTTAAGTACCTATAGACTTCACCTGTCAACCAAGTCAGAATTTAGGAGGTTAGAGAGGCAGTTGTACAGTACTTAGATGCTCAAGTTCTTCTGTAGATATGTCAGATTTCTTCAGAGTCTTTGCATCTGTGTAAGTATGCCCATCAGCCACCAGCTTACTTCTTCTGTTCTTCAGACAACTTGTAAATCAGTATCTTCCCTGTTGGCAGGTTCCCAAGGCTGGAGAAGTCTTTTCTGCCTTGAAAAAAAAGAGAGGAACTTCTCCTTGAAAATCGCAGAACCAGCTGCTTTCAGACCAAACACAAATTTTGCAACAGGAGTTACCAATGCATACAGTAAACCTAACAGAGTCTGAAAAGCATAATTGCCACTATGGCATTGCAGTTCTCTCTGGACAGAAATAGCAGCAAGTTTGCTCCATGTCAGTACTTAGAGGTGACAAACACCCCTCTGCATAAATGCCTTCTTAGCAGAGTTGGGCAGATGTTGGAATTAGACTGCAAGGAAAGAGGTTGGAAATAAAAAAGAGTTTTGAAAATTCTATTTAAATAATCATCTTATATGCAGTATTAGGGATTCATGAATTTGTGTTCTGAAAACAAAACCAGAAATGTTGCATTTTTCTATCTTTCAAAACAAATATTTTGATCTTTTGATTTCAAATTTTTTTCTTCATAATTTAAAAAAATATTTTAAGAAGTAGATATATAGCCTTACCATAAAAACTTTCACAGCTTAAAAATACACTTTTTTCATCCCCCTAAAAGTTTGATTCAGATCAGCCTCAAATTATTTCCCAGGTATTTATTTCTCTGGAACAGAGAATGGGACAGGCCAATCCCTGACATTCTCTAGGCTACATAAGCACTGTAAGCCCTAGGGCTGCTCAGACTAGAGGAACTTCACTTCACTGAAACACTGGCAAGTATCAGTGAAAACCCTCAGCAGAACTAAAGCCTTTGTGCTTGGTTTTAAGTGAACCCAGAAGTATCCCAGAACAAGTGATTCGAAGTGGCTAGGATTGTTTATTTTTCCGCTTGGTTTTTGTTTGTTTGGTTGGTTTTTTTTAAATTTTATTTACAATTGTGCTGATTTCCTTAAGTGAAATGTGAACAGTCTGAGGTGCAGCAAAAATTAAGCCTGCAACCTCAGTGCCCTGGGAGAGATGCTGTCTTGTTTTGCATGGTCTGGGGCTGTGAGGTTTCCTTTCCCCTCAGGGGCCTGGAGAGAGGCTGGGGAGTAATGTTAGGGGGCTCACACCCTCCCTCCAAACCCAGGCAAAGCAACACCTCCCAGTGAAGCTGCAGATTCTGTCCTTGGGTTTCTCCTTGGCTGTCTGGGTTGCTCTATGTCCTGGTAGTGGCTGAGGGGATGGGGTAGCCAGAAAAGCAGATCCTGCACTGATCTCGAGGGGAGCACAGTGTCCCCTCTCATTCCTAAGTTCCTAAAAGAGGGGAAAGGGACCAAGCCTGAACAAGCCTGAGCTTTGTGCCCACCCGTCCTGACTGTTTCCCTCAGTGCAGGTTTGAAACAGAAGCAAGGCTGTCTGATCCCTGTGCCCTCAGTGGAGCCCAGGCAGCAGTGACCAGTCAGGCCTGCCTTGTTTCCAAGGTCCTGCAGCAGTGAGAAAGCAGCTCAGCTCCCTCTCCTTGACACAGACAAACAATTGGGGTGTGAGGGCTGCTGGCCTCTTGCTACCTGCAGCTCCAGCTTGAGGGGACACCTGAGGCCTTCCAGCCCCAGTCCACCCCAGCCAACCCCTCTCCTTTCTGGGGTACTTTACACAACCTGCATCCTCCCTGGATAGAGCCCCATCACCCTCACCAGTTCTTGTTCCCCAGAACAGCTATTATCACTAAAAGGGATCTCATAGAGACACCCCACAAGTACCTCCTCCTCATCCTGTTCTCCAGCTCAGGGTGCATTTTCCAGACAACAACATCCATCAAGTGTCTGAGGGCAGACAAAACCGCAAAAGAGCATCTCTCATGCCAAAGTCCTCCTTTACTCATCCCTCCTCCCCTTGTCCTGACCAGGCATCCAATATCCCCAGGCCACATCTGGCACAGTCCCCCCTCCCCCAGAGCCCCCTGGCGTCTCAGCAGTGCTGCTCCATGGAGCTGGCAGGCAGCAGGTCATAGCGGCTGCTGTACATCACCACCCCGGGCGGGTAATAGGCCACCTCCGCCTGGACGGCTGCAGCACGAGGAGCCGCAGGAACAGGGTGGACCGGCATCACAGCATGCAGGGCCTGCTCCTCCTTCTCAGGCTTGGTGGTGTCAGTGAAAGGACGCATGGTGGTGAGGGAAGGTGAGGTGATCCTCCAGAGGAGGCTCTTCAGTGCCTTGCGGAATTCCCTGCGCATGAGGCAGTAGAGGATGGGATTGAGGCAGCTGTTGGAATGTGCCAGGCACACGCTGATGGGGAAGAGGTACACTTGGGAGAGAAAGTATGCGTTACTGAAGTGCACCACGTTGAGTTTGATCAGTATCCCCCACGTTGTAAGTGCTTGGTTAGGCAGCCAGCACAAGAAGAAAGACAGCACCACGATGGACACTGACCTAGTCACTTTGGAGCGGCGCTTGATGCTGGGGCCACTGCAGGTCCTGCCCACATGCTTGTCACTGATGAAGCGCACCAGGAGCAAGTAGCAGAGACTAATGATGACCAGCGGCACCACGAAGCCCAGCAGCACCTTCTGGATGTGGTACAGACCCAGCCAGAATTGGGCATTGCTGCCTCGGCCCTCTGGGAACTTGACAAGGCAGAGAACATCATCAAAGACAGTGGCAGTGGTGGAAAAAATGGCATGGGGCAGGGAAGCCAGGACAGCTGACAGCCAGATGAGTGCACAAAGCCACTTGGCAGAGCAGCAGCCATGCAGTGGGTCTGCTCGACGCTGATTCTTCAAGGCTGAAGCCACAGAGCGGTATCGAGCCACACTCATGGCAGTGAGAAAGAATACACTGGCATACATGTTCATTGCAGTCACATATGAGACAATCTTACACATTGCCTTGCCGAAGAGCCAGTTGAAGTCCAGCGCGTTCTCCACTGCCCAGAACGGCAAGGTCAGCACAAACTGGAAGTCAGTCACTGCCAGGCTGGTCACAAAGAGGTTGATGGAGGATTTCCTCCAGCCTTGCTTGCTTTTCATCAGGTAGAGCACCAGCAGGTTGCCCACCAGTCCCAGGGCGCACACGACAGAGTATACCAGTGAGATGACAATCCGCACCACATCAGAGCTGTCTCCCTGCATCCCATCGGCTCGCTCCAGGTTGATGTTCTTCAAGAACTGCAGGAAGGACACGTTGCTCCCGTTGTGCATCTGAGCGCCCTCCAGGAAACCCAGCGGGGTGTCCCAGGACTCCCGGTCCGCTCCTTCCTTTATGCCAGCGGCTGGCGAGCAGGCACCGGGCTCGCAGGGCTCGCCCATCCCATGCTAGGGTGGGAGGCGGGTCCGCAAGAGCTTTTTTCCCGGACACTGACCAGCGGCGGCGGGCGGGCGGTCGGAGCGGCGGCAGGGTCTGGGCGCAGCGCGTTGCCAGCTGTGCGGATGACACGACTGGCGCCGCTCGGCTCCGCGCCGCGCTTTTATCCGCGCCGGCGGGGCGGGGCATGCGCCGTGTGCGCGGAGCTCTCCCGGGTGCTGAGCGCGGCCGTCGCGCCCCCGCGCCCTGCTGCCCCCGCGGCTGCTCCCCGCCGATCGCCCCCGTGCCGTGCCGTGCCGTGCCGTGCCGTGCCGTGCCGTCCCGATCCATCCCGTCTCGCTGCATCCCGTCCCGATCCGTCCCGATCCATCGCGTCCCGTCCCGTCCCGCACACGCTGGGAACCACGCGTGTGAACCAACCTGGCGTTCCCGCGGGCTCAGTGCAGCAAGCGCCCGGCCAGAGGCGATGCTCTCCTCTTCCCGGTGTGATGCCCTCTTCCCCGGTGTGATCCCTCGTCCCCTGGTGTGATTCCCCCCTCTTCCAGTGTCATGCCCCTTCCCCCGATATGACCCTCATCGCCCGATGTGATTCCCATTCCCCCGATGTGATTCCCTCTCCTCGATGTGATCCTCCTCCCCGATGTGATCCTCCCTACCCCGATGTGATTGCCCTCCCCGGTGTGTATCCCGCGGATCAGCTCCCACATAACCTGTCCCCTCCTGCGTGGGGACAAGTTTTGGGGATGTCGCATCTCCGCCGAGCCGCAGGGTGAGCCCAGAACACCCCGCACTTTCGCGCTTGAGAAACCTCGGCACCGAGCCGGACCGCGCTTCGCCGTCCCCTGAATGACCGCACTCCGGACAGGGACCCACGAACGTCTGCCCTGCTTTTGGGCTGTCGGGAGACGGTGTCTCCCTAATTTTAAAGCGAATGGCACGGACAACGAAGCTGTAAAGCCCCGCTACCGGTGCAGCGCAAGAGCAACAGCCGCCGCTACCCCGGAGGCACAGGGATCCCGCCCGCAGGGGGCCCCCGTCTTGCGCGGGCGAGAAAATCGCTTCCCTGCCAAGTTCACAGCAGAAACAGAGAGCAACCGATGGGAACAGGAACCGAGCCTTTCCTTCCTTTGTTCTGCTTTTAAATAAATCAAGATAACTGCGCATTTTGAAAACCAAATAGATTCTGAATATACCTAAGTAAAGCACTGTGAATTGGCCATCTGGGGGAGATTTACAGAGCATTTAGCAAGTATATAATTTTTCCATTGATTTACCTCACCAAGCTTCCTGCAAAGACATAGTCGTGTGTGCCATTTGTTATCAGCTGTCCACTTATCACTTTGATTTGTATCCGCAGGGACCCTGTAGAAGTATCAGCCAGATCATGGTATGGGAGTGTTAAAGGGGAACAAGAGTAATTAGAAAGTTTTATACATCATTCATATTGCTTATAATGAGGGGGAAATTTACTGGAATTAGCAATGCAAGGCTCTGGGAAGGTGTAGTCTCCAGATTACTTGCTACAATGAGTACATTGGTACTAGAATGACAAAAAAAAAAAAGAAGAAAAAGAAAAAAATGAACCCTCAGAATGCTGACCACAGCAGGCCTCAAAAAATGGACACCTGACATTTTTCCCTGTTGTGGTTTAACCTCAGCCAGCAGCCAAGCCCCTCGCAGCCACTCGCTAACATTCCCACCAGCAGAACTGGGCAGAGAATTGGAAGGGTAAAAGCTGGAAAACTTGTGGGTTGAGATAAGACAGTTTAATAGGGAAAACAAGAGCCATACACACAAGCAAATCAGAACAAGGAGTTAATTTCCCACTTCCCCTGGGCAGGCAGGAGTTCAGCCATCTCCAGGAGAGCAGGGCCCATCACATCTGACTGTTACTTGGGATGACAAATGTCCCCTTCCCTCTTCTTCCCTCCACTTTATATCCTGAGCATGATGTCCTATGGTGTGGAGTATCCCATTGGTCAGTCAGGGTCACCTCTCCTGGCTGTGTCTCCTCTCAAACCTCCCAGGCACACCCAGTTTCCCGGCCAGCGTGGCAGCCTGAGAAGCAGAGAAGGCCCTGGCTTTGTGTAAGTTCTGCTCAGCAGTAACTAAAACTGTGGTGATAACTCTGTGTTATCATCACTGTGTTCAGCACAAAGCCAAAACACAGCCCCATAACAGCCAATGTGAAGAAAATTAACTTTACCCTAACAAAATCCAGCACATTTTCACACTTTTTCCAAATCATGGATTATTTTCCTAGGCTTCCATACCTCTTAATCACTGAGTGGGGTTACATTTGGGTGGCATTTTCAATATACAGTATTAAATTGCATCCCTTAGCCTGCTGAATAGCAACAGTTTTTCAAATTCTCTCAACTAGAGGAAATCATCCTTGCAGTGAAATTTAACAACCCCATTAATCTCATCAGTGTTGCACAGTCGACTGTAAAACAGTACATGCAGAGGAGAAAGCCACCGATCCCTTAACACCAGCAGTAGAACAACCACATAAACAAGCAGAGTGAAAATGCTGAGTTTCAATCAGACCTGCAGAGGTTCTGTAAATAGTGCAGAGGGTGAGATGCCCCCAGCCTGCAGCAGCAATGGCTGCCTTAGCACTAGAGTCAGCACTTATCCAAAACCAAGGTTAGTAAAATGTTTGAAATAAGTAAGTTCTTGTACAATTTTCCCTCTACACTTAGTCCTGCTACTGTTAGCCCACAAGGAAAATAAATCTGTAGTGGAACCATGCAGAGACTATGACAGGTTCACTTGATAAATTATTAGTGAGATTGATAGTGCAGAAGTGGATTTTTTCTAGACTGAATTCTGACTGTCCTCATCATATTGCTAGCTTCACACCCAATTTTAAATATGTCACTGGAAAAATTGCAGCAAACATGTCTTGCATAGAAAAATTTCTTCTAGCATTCCTTCTGCTTGGCACATCTTGTTGATATATTGCTGGGACTGAACAGTAAAAATTACTCAGAAAGGGGAAGAGGAGGGAAATAATGTTCAACATTATATTGCTTTTTCTTTTAACCACCCAGAGAAAGCAACAGAGTATGAACTGAGGTACCTCTTGGGAACACTGGTAGTGGATTTTGAACTCAGGGCTGCAAGTGTGAAAAGATTGTCCAAGGTTTTGCTCATATTTTGACCCCTGTAAAAATTCCTTTCTAGTCTTGTCTGGTTTTTCTTCTGTCATTCTTCATCTCAGAGAAGTTTTAGAGGCAGGTAAGGGAACTTGCAACACCTAGAAGAATAGTAAGACAAGTATTTGCTGAATAATTTATTTAACACACTGTCAGAACACTTTCATAGTTGAAAAAATGTTAAAAAACTCATCAGCTACTTTAAAAAAGTACTGCAAAACTCATCAGATACCATAACAAGGGTTATTTTTCTGGAAGACATTGTCTTCTGTTTGTTCCCTGTTCATTCCACCCAAGCTGCCAAAGCCTTGTTGCTAACGTGTAACTTTCTGGAGCCCTTTTTTATCCAAGTGTCAGTGTAATTGGTGTTACATACTAAAACTTTCTGAAAACTGTAGTAAACTTGACAGGCAGAAGTTTCCATGATGTATTCTGGTGATAACGGTGAAAAAATGGCTGATTTGTGTATTTCGTTAATCTCAAACAAATCAGGCACATACTGCTGGTTTTTTTGTGTATATATAGTACGATGCTAAAACAATCCATGGTTTGGATTGTTAGTTTGCCTGCAGGCAGCATCAATCAGTACAGTAAACTTGAAAAAGCTGGCACCCATTCAGACCTCCAACGGACATTGCCCATTGTTTTCGACTGCATTGTGTCAGTGTCCTGCAGGTGTTCCTCAAACAGCATTTAAAAAAATGTTTCAGATAAATATGCCAAATATACATTTGCTGAAAATGATAATTTTCCTACAATTTACCCCAAAGAATTCCTATAATTTTTCACTCCCTTTACAGACCTCATACACAAGCAAAAGATTTATTATAATTACAACAGTGACTGAACCAGCTGTATGCTTGTCTGAAATGTTTTGGCAAGGGAGACGGTGTTCTCTTTTCAATATGAAAGACATTTTTGTAGCTTAAAGCAGATTTTTAAAATATTGAATGTAACACTAAATACGGAAACAAAGGACTATTTCTCAGGATACTTTTGTAGCAGCAAGAGATTTTAATTTTTTTTTTCTATTTGACACACTGAAGCAAAAAATAGTAATAGTAAAGCTCTAGAACAGATTTTATTAAAAAGATTTACTAGTATGTGTGATTAAATAGGCTTTATATTATTCTCTAAATGTTGCATTCTTGCAATTGAATTCTGGTTTATGAATAATTCTCTTTATGGCATCTTCTCTCAAACAAAATTCTGGATCAGCAGAAGGAAGCTACAAAACAAGAAAGGGATATTTCATATCTGTTTAGTTTCTCAGTTCTAATTTCTGGAACTGATATAGTCTCCCTTTGGCTTTTTATGAGCTTGGGGCTACAATCTCATCCTTTTGACTAAATTCAGACAGTGACTGTTAACAGTTAAATTTTCAAGTGGAGTTTACATTTCTACCTTCTCTATCCTGTGAGTGAACTTCGTGTCACTTGGTGTGTGTCAACCATGGGAAGATTTTCATGGCAATTCTTCTCTTAAAATTGTTGTAGGAAACGTATGCTGGCTTTCATTACAAAACCTCAGATAACACAACAGTTATACCATGATCCATGGACCACAGATATACCCTCCTGCAAGTATTATCTGGACATGGAAACAGGTTTTAATTGGAAAAAAACCCCTCAACCCCCCCCCAAAAGCCCCAAAACAAACAAATAACCCCCCCCCAAACTTTTATCATGTTCATCATCCTCTCATCATTTGCTTTCTAGGCAGACCACTGAGAACACATTTTTCTGGCACTAACTTTCATAAAAAGTTAATTCAAAGTGACCTGTTGCTTCAGAAACATGCTTTAAATTGGTTAATATTGGTAACATGACCAATGAGCTTTTACATAGTCCAAGCATGAAATTATAATTATGGGAATTAGCTCACCAGTTACAAACAACAGTCCATGTTTGAAGATTGAGCAGGAACCTGAGTGTGAGCATACAAAAAAACTTCATGTTAAAGAATCACTGACTACTTTAGAGTTTGTTTCACTCTGTTACTTGAATCTGCTCACAGACATACTAGAAATGGAATGTCAGCAAATATTTTTTTTTTTTTTTTTTTGCAAGAGTAACTTATGAAGTTCCAAAAATCTGTAAAGACTACAATGAATTGGAAGTTGAGAGATCCAATAGTGTCTCTGGCTCAATTACCAATAGCTAGCTGTGTTAAGAGGCTGCATCTCTAATGAGAAACAGGGAGTAAGATTAAAGATTAAAAAAACTTATGTTTAAAAAAATGTACTCACAAACTTCTGTATAAATCTGCCAGAGAAATAATAAATCAACAGATGCAATTACCCAGCAAACTCCACAGGTTCCTTGGGATTCAGAGTCATTCTCCTTCAGTTCATCTCCCTGTCAACAGTCACAGTATCACAGAATCACAGAATAGTCTAAGCCCACCATATTATGTGTCATCCACCTTCTTGCCATTTCTAGTTCAAGCAAACTGTTAAGCTGCCTGTATAGTTAACAGTCAGGTCTGGACAGTGTTTCACTTTGGATGTGACACAAAGGGATGTGTTATCCTCCAGAGGTATTGTCTCTCCCTGTTGACTGGAGGAGCAGAGCAAGTGTGTATTATTTAATTTCAGGTCTTTAAATTCTGTGCAGGAGACTCTCATTCCCAGCAAAGCAAAATTTCCTGACTGTCTTCATGTGGACTTCATTTTGTAGCAACTCCTCTATGCCAAATCACATAATTTGTGTTTTAGTTCCTCACTGCTCAGAACCTCTACTTTTTTGTCTTTCTGTAAACATTTCTACACATGTATAAATTGCAATACACACATTTCTTTTATGGCTGTACTGGAAGCCTACTTAAATTTAAAAGAGTCCAGATACTGTTTCTGTTTTGTCAGTCCAGGCTTGATTGTATCTCTTGATTGTGACCTTTCAATAAATGTACAGGCTCTTCTGTGTGGAGCTGCACCTACTGAACTGCAATAACTTTGTTGCCAAAAGAACACAGCTGACGTGTTGCTGTATTCTTTTTCTTTTTATAATTGAGGTTGAGTTAGCAAAAAAACCCCAACATTCTTTCAAAAAAGACTCCAAAACTTCAGGTTATGCCTCTTTGGAACAGGAAACCACTGGGAAGACGCAGTGCCATAAATTCTGTTCACTTAAAATAGCTGGCCTCAGTATGTACTCACAGCAGGAGAGTGCTTTCTACTTGTGCCATTTCTTCACATTTTGACTGTGTGTGTGTTCTGTTTTTAGCTGGGACAGATGTAGTTTTCTCCTTAGTAGCGGGTACAGTGCTGTGTTTTGGGCACTGTGACTGTGTCAGCTACAGCCACAGCATCCCTGAAGCAGGAACCCTACTGTCTCCCAGGGTATTTTCTGACACTACTCCCAGTGAATCATTTCTTCTGTGTATGTGCATGCTGGCACAAAGCCCAGGGAGTTATAGATGTCTCAGATCAGATTCCCACAGTTCTCTTTCTCTACTCTGTACGATTTTTGGATCTACAAATTTCTGTCATTTAAAAAAAAAAAAATCAAATCAAAACAAAATGCATTCCCACAAACTCAAGTCTTGAGTTCCTAAAGCTTTTAGTTTTCCTTCACTTCCAGCGTTGGAGAGAATTATAGACAACAGGATTAAGTTTTCCTGACAAGGAAGAAACCAAGATGGAATCCTGCATGAAATACTAGTTGCATCCCATCAGATTCACCTACCAGTGAATGCCTACCTGAAGAGATGACTGAAAATGAAAGCAAATAGTTAAACGTCTCTCACAGAAGGGCTATTTTCCTGATGGCCTTCAAGAAGTATGCTAAGCCAGTACTTTATAAACATATGCCCTTGAAGCATCATACCTTCTTTCCAATGCTCCTAGCCTGTTCTCCTAATTTTACAGTCTTTTTCTTGTTTATTTAGCATAGATACTTTCTTATTCACCAACTGAATTGTTTTAAAATATTAATGTCAAAATGTGTGGCTTTTTCAATGCAAAAATTGTCAAGTGTTTTTTAGATGTTAAATATTACATATATAATATCAATTTCAAGTCACACTTAGCTTTAAATTAATTTCAGGGAAGTACTGATACAGAGTTAAGCAGGCTACAATACCCAGTCTCACAAAACAACCTCGTGCCCACTATGTGTCTAGACTAAGAATCCTAAAGGCAAGAGCACCAGGAGACTTGTCACTATAATAGATGAGACAATATTATTTCATATGCAGAATATAGGGAGAGACATATTGAAATAAATACCTTGCAATTAACAAATCTTCTCTTGGCAATTGCTGTTGGATATCAAATATTCCATGTCTTTTGCATGGTCTGTGTCCTTCCATTTTCTAGAAGAGGGCACATGATGACTCCTAAATCAATTATCACTCTTTTATAAATATGGTCTGTTCCCAGATTTTTCTGTCTCAGTCCTGGGGGAAGCCACATTTCTAGCTGATTTAGAAAACCTTGGAGCTTTAACTCTTTTTTGTATTTTTGCACTCTGGAGTTCACAGTTCTCACAGCTAAGTTCATTGCACCCTGGCAGCCATTCATCTTGGGAAAACTGAGCAGAGAAACGAGCTTAATTAAGCACAGATTGCCATGAAAGTATACAAGAAGTCCATGGTCGAGACAACTTTAAGCGGGAGGCTATCAAAGTGGATGAGAAACTCAAGCATGGGACAGCACCAAAGTGGACACCCACCTGTGGAGCTTTGGCCTGGCAGTAACCACAGCAGACACGACATGAGGAGACCCTTGGCAGAGAGCACGTGGCACGCACTTAAAAATGTAGATGCCAAGGCTATTTAGGAACTTTCTATACAAAGGGAAGACATTCAAAAGTAACCCCGATGTACCAGCACACTGCTAAAACACAGAAGGGTCTCCACACCCTGAGGAGTCTTAAGCTGCATCAGGGCAGGTTTAGGTTGGACAGCAGGAAGAATTTGTCCACAAGGAAGGATGATTAGACTCTGGAATGGACTGCCCAGGGAGGTGGCGAAGTCCGCATCCCTGGAGGTGTTTAATAACACAATGGATTTGGCATTGTTGCCATGGTCTAGCTGACATTTTGATGTTCAGTCACAGGCTGGACTCGGTGATCGCAGAGGTTTTTTCCAACCTACCTGACTCTGTGATTCTGTGAGGCAGCCTGAAAACTGGGCTCCGGCTGCTGAGCCCCGAGGGGCCATGGGCTACAGGTGCTTCAGGCGGGGTGAAAATCCCGCCATCCCTTCCCGCCTCTTCAGAAAGTGGTGGAAAACGCGTCAGTCTCCCGCGTGCCGCTAAAACCTTCTCCAGCGGCTGGAGAACCTCTGCCAGGGCGTGTGCGGGGCTGCGAGGCACCTCGCCCCAGCCCCTCAGCGGGGACCGCCAGCATGAGACCGGGATGCTCCCTTGTTCGGGCGGGCCTCCCCAGGGGCCGCCGGGGGCGAACTCCCCACTTGGCCGCGGTCGAGGGCGGAGGGGGACGGCCGCCCCTGTTGTCGGCCTCTCCTCTCCTCTCTTCTCCTCCCCCCGGCGGCCCGACCCGGTTCGTCCTGCCGCATTAACCCTGGCGGCTCCGAGGCGGGGGCCCCCGGGAGCTGCTCCCTTCCCACAGCCCTCCTTCCTCCGCCGGCAGAAACCAGACACCGGCGCGGCCCCGCGCAGCGTGGCTGCGGAGCGGCGCTTGTGTCCGGCGGTGCCGGGAGCCACCCGGCCATGCTGCGGCCCCGATAGGCGCCCCGCTCGCAGCTGCCCGCCCGCACCATGCCATGTGTCCCGCGGAGCCGGGCGGCGCGCATGGTCTCCCTCTGGCTCCTGGTCCTGCACGCCCAAGCGCCCTGCCTGGGCCGGGCCCCGCCG
>VYZT01043108.1:0-30930 GCA_013400735.1 Pomatostomus ruficeps
GACGGACGCTCAGTGCCCCCCTGGAGAGCACGGCAGCACTATCTCACAGAGAATTAAAAACATAAAAGACAGAGACAAGGAAATACCATCTCCTTGAAGACTAAAACCACACTTCTAGTGGCATTTTGCCCTATGCTATCAAAAATGACAGAACTGTAATTATCCTCTTGCCTTCTATCCCTAACAGACAACACATCACTCCCCTTGCACTTTGTACATCCCTGGCAGCAAACAATTCTCTTGAATGGGGTCCCCCTTTATGGAGATCTGGAGATCCACTTTGTCCTGGTTTTAAAAAATACCTCAGTCAGTGATTTGAATGCAAGCTGCACGCAGACTTGGTGGGCTGGTGTCTGACATGCAGCACATCACAATGTGCAATGAGAAAGAAGAAGCATGAGGACCAGAATGTTGCTGCCCATACTTGTCACGTGTGCTCCTTCGGACCACCGTGGGGCAATTCTGGAAGCCACAACCCATGGTGATGTGGCCAGCAGGAGAGAAAAGGCTGCCCTCTTTGCTCAGGTGTTCGTATCTCCCTGCTGTGTTTTCCATTTTGCTATCTTAAATATTCCTCATCATGTCAGAGCAAGAGTTTAGTGGAAAAACCCTCATTGATAAGATTATATGCAAATCCATTGAAATTGGAGCATGATGCGAGAGATATATGCTGTGGATCCTGTGGGTGTGTTTAGCCTGTAGCTTTTCAGCTGGGGAGCGCTGGTTAGGATGAAACCCTAACCATGTGAAAGCCAGAGGCTTTCATTCTTCCATTGACTCCATTGGGGTGGGGATGAAGCTCCTCAAGTTCAGTGCCTGAGCATTTCCACTGACATGTGAAGGAGATGACTGACATGGCAGGCACTGTGCCTGGCTGATGGGTTTTGCAGGACCCTGGGAACAGGAAATGACAAAGGGAGTGTAGATGATGAAAGTTTGGGTAGGAACTGGGCTTCCACATGAGCACTCAGAACAACATTCCTCCTGGGAAGACAGCTGAAGGGGTGTTCTGAAAGACTGGCTCTCTTCGGCAGGAGCCTTCTCTCTGAGAAGGTTTATTTCTTTTGTCTCAATTACCAGCTAACTTAAGACTACATCTCATTAAGCTAAAAGGAGAGTGGCAATAAGGGAATTAAATGAACAGCTATTAAACCAACCTAAATGAAGGAGGTGAAGGAGGTAAAGGAGCCTTATGGAGAGAGACTATCCATCTGTGGGATGTCACAGGCTGGGTTAAATTATGCAGCCTCACCACACCCCTGTATTTGAGATAGCTCTGAGAGATAGCTAAGCACATATTTAAACCCAAAACAAAAGCAAACATATGAAGCTGCTCTAAATTCTGGGCAGAGAAGATGGGCCAAGGGTGGAGTTACCTGTATTTTCCGGGAGGATGAGAGTCTCTTCCCATGCCCTTGGCTGGTGATGGTTGCCCCTGTGGCATCAACCTGGGGCTTTGCACTGGGAATGAGCTGCCAGGGGCAGGGGTGGCAAAGGAATTTCTGGTACAGACTTCCTATGAAAGGGATCATGCAGGGCACTGAACCCTGCACCTCACCTTGAGTACAGGTAACAGAAGGGGAAGGAACAGGGAGTCAAGACATGGAAGCAGACTTGTTGGATTCAGATGAGAAAAGGTAACAGTCTGTATAGTTGCACTGGCTCAGGGTGACAAAAAAATCAAGCTTCTCAGTCCATGAAGCCACCTGGGGCAAAACAGGGTAAGGACTCAGCAACTTCATCTTATATTGAAGGAGATCATGGTTGACAGCTACACCACAGACACGGTTTTTGGAGCCCTCAGCTGCACTGCCACCCTATCACGTCTGCTTAATGCCCAGTACCTGAGGGCAGACCAGAAGTACTTGTCTCCTGGAATGTGGGTTACATCTCAGACTAACATCCTGAAATGTAAGCAGGGAATGAGGCACGGAGGTATGCCAGCCTGGGCTGCCTCAGCACTACTTGCTGGAGCCCAGGGAAGTGCCTCCACAGATGTCTATGGGCTTAAGGCCAGGCTGAGATCCTGAACCTGGCCTAGTATCAAGCCAGCATGAGGAGATACATAGGCAGAGAGCAGCAGGGCTCCTGGGGTTGAGTGAAAGGCAGCAAAACGGAGGCAGGAGGAGGACTGGGGACTGGAGCTGGACCCAGGCATGTACCAAACCTTGCCAGACAAAAAAAGCTGAGAATCATCATGTGGGCAATCCTTGGAGGAGAGGCCCAACACATCCTGAACTCTCACTGTGTCTTAGGCAAAGCCAAGTATTTTCTCATAAGTAAACACAATTGACCAAATTTTATCATACTTTTCACTTCCTACCTACAACCACCTGCATAACACTCAAGGCTCTTAGCTATTTGGATCCCAAACACTGTTTGTAAAGCTAAGTTTGACCCAGCTGTAATACTGATTTTTGTTCCAGCTGTTTATATTAAGGAACATTACAGCATAAGCATTTTAAGTACATAATATTGAACTATTAAAAGGGATTTTGTTTTGTGGTATTTAGAGTAGTTCTTAAATCAAGGCCTACTCTGTCTCTTGACAGTATTATCACTGCAGCTTTCTGATGTTTGGTCAATGGAAGGATAAAGTATCATTATAGCTTCTTGCCAACATGCAGTATGATGCAGTTAATTAAAGAAACATAAAGTTCACATGCGATGCTAAAGATGACCTCAGTGCCTCTGAATACCCACTGGCATTATATCAGTTGGGTAATGACGGGATAATTTTGTTTGCCATTTTAAGCTGAGGTTTATATAGTCCATTATAGGATGGAAATGTCATCTTACGATTTAGCTGAAGGTGATGTCAGACTGTATGGTCTATAATTTAGGTCAGATTTCCCATAATATTTTGATTTGATGACTCTGAAGTATGAATTTGAATGGTCAGACTTCTGAGCCTCCTTAAGCTTAGGTGTTTAAAAAGACAGAGATTCCAGAGGAGAGGCTCACAGCTTTGCTGCCCCTTTGCTTCTCTGTGCACATCCTCTAGCTGGCAAAACATCTCTTTGGGGGAACATTTGCACAGGTCCTCATGACAGCCTCGCCCAAGCAAGAACTGAGGAACAAGAGATAGGAAGCCTGAGAATTGGTGTGTCTCCTGCTCACTTCCATGTTGCTGAGGGAAAACCTTCAGGAAAACTGTGGCATTTAAATGAGCAAAGGCACTGTGTTAGCCCTGATAAACACACATCTACAGAGACACAGGTGACTATATCCAGAGCATCGGTGGTTTAATACAAAATGTTGTAAGAAACAAAAAAAAAAATATGTTCACATTTCTTCAGCACAGCAAATTTAAAGTTTTCTTTGAATAAGACAACAAAACTCTCTAGATTTCATGTTTACCAGGCTGCGTATAATATTAGCACAAAGCAGAGACAGTAATCTGTTTTTAAAGAAGATACTAGCTCCACTGGTTACAGCATGCTGCTAACAACACCAAGGTTGTGGGCTCGATCCCTATATGGGCTATCCACTTCAGTTGGACTTGATGATCCTTGTGGGCCCCTTCCCTCTCAGAATACTCCGTGAAACTACATGCCAGACACAAAATTTCAGGGGACTATATACCACTTGCCCTCAGACTCCACAGCCTCTGCTTGGAAGAACATTTTACCAGCATCCAGAACAGAACTGGCCTATCCTGTGAGGCAGAAAGAGAATTTCTAGGTCCATACTCCAGCCCCAGGCATGTCATTGGGACTTTGCCAGGTTGAGAGCCCAGATCCCAGCAGGGTTAAGCATTTCAGGCTTCAGTGTCCATTTATTTGCCCCGCCACTTTTGTACATCCCAACTCTCCAGTCTCTCAGGCTGTAAATCCCAGAGAGTGAGCCAAACTCTGCAACAACGAGATGCTTGCAGAGGGCCAGGGCAACAGGAAAGATCAAAACTTGGGCAAGTCAGGCCATGACTGGCTGACGATGCCGCGTCAGAGCAAGAATCACTGAAAATGGGAGTGTTTCCAAAAAGGGAATGGGCTGCATCATTCATTCCTGACAGAGTTATGCAGCTGTTACTTAAACCAGTCCTTGTCATGCCATGATAGTATCAGGAACTACTTGGACATTTGTCAAAACAGGATGACATCTAAAGATAGCATTGAACTTAAGAGAAAGGAATTTAAGAGAAAACAAATCACCATGGTTACCGTGTAGGGTGAGAAAAGTTCCCTGTGTGTGGAAACAGGACTTGGGCAACCTTTGCTGAGAGAGACTCCTGGGACAGCACTAAGCTGTGCAGAGCCAGAGAGAGGAAAACAAGGGAGTCTGAGCAGCAAGTGAAGATATTTTAATGTTCAAAGTGGTACAGTGCATCTGCTGCAGGTCACGTCCCCCTGCAGAGCCCAAGGGCTTGGCCAGGGGGGCTCAGTGATTTGTAGCTTAAGCAGTTAGAGCCTACATGCTGCTGCAGGAATCGCAGCAAAGGTGAACATGCCAAAACCTCCACAGCACAGCCAAGCACCACTACCAACCCATCCAAACACCCTGGCTAAGCCACAGACCAGACCTGTCATCCAGCAACATGCTGAAACCAGTACTAGGGTGCCAAGTGCCAAGCCAAATGCCACATGTTGCAAAGCTTTGATAAATCAGCTCTGGCTACTCATGCTTGTTTAAAACGGTTGATAGGTTAACCTTGTACAAGTGTGCTGGGTGCTGGACGAGGTGCTCATTTCTCATTCTGCTCTGCCTCTGTGCTGCATCACATCCTCCCAGGTGCCATGAAAAGACAGCAAAAAGTCAGTGGCTAATCTGATAGCAATGCCTGCTCCTGCCCAGCACCTGTGGAATCACAGCATGGGTTTATGAAAGTGCTTAGGGCTTCCTGTGGCTTGATCTGAGAAGCTGGCAAAGGCCAGGGCCTGCTTACCTGTGCACCTGGACAGTGACAAAGAAAACAAGGTAAATTGCAACCCCTCTACACCCCTTGAAGCAGCAGCTGGGGTAACCATCTCCACTCTTGTCAAATCCCATGCATTGGCCAGTCTCTATGGAAGAGAGCTGAGTCTTTTGTTACAGCTGCACAGCAGCTTCTCACTCAGCCCCTGACTGGCAGAACACATTATGGCAGGAGAGTATCATGCCTTTCACAGTTGCTCTGCTTCCTCCTGCTGCCCCCAGTACCACAGAGCTGCTCTGGATTGTGCCTCCTGTGGTGTTTGGTGACCCCAGGTCTGAGACGGAGGAGAGTTCCCGTTTCACTGCTCAGCCTGAGAAGAGATGCAACACCTCGCTACAACCCTTTGAGAACCTCAGTTACCACTAGGCAAACAACCAAAGCATAAAGGTTTCTGGCACAGGTGCAAGCTGGCTGTGCTATGGGAGTAGTAAAAACATAAAATCCCCATTTGTCTACCCAGGTAATCCAAAAGAAGTTCTTGGTCTTTTCTCCCCTGTCTCTTATGCCTCTATTTCAAACCTCACATGCACTCAGCTACCAGGTATTCACCTTCCTTCACCACGTGAAATGCTGAGACTCAAACTAGGATATTGATGTGGAAGCTACTGGTAATATATGTTCCTGAAATTCTTCCAAGCAACAAGGCCAAGAAAGTCCTGCTTTGGTGACTTCAAAGAGAAAGTCTGCACAAATCCTCTAGCTCCTAAATTTTGTATTTGATATTTTTGGGTGGAGCGACCTTCTCTCCCTAGGCACTTTGTGGCAAGTTATAGTAATATAGAATGGAGTTTCTGACCGTGTTTGCAATACTCAGGAAGGGACAAATTTACATGAAAGCATCACTTCCCTGCTGAGCTCAAAATAGTGTGACATAAGCAAACTGTGATGAACTGATGAAAGTTTGTTCTGATGACGTAATCCCAACCATGTTAGGTAACACTGAAGGTTGGCAATGCCATGAAGACACAGATTTTGCAATCCTCCCTTTTCTAGATTACTGATGTGCTTTAAGTTAAATGTAGCTGAACTGGTCCTTTTATTTTAATTAAAGTCTCATCTTTGCCCTCTTACTACTAAGCAACAGTATGTCCTGAAAGTTTTAGTTTTACTATACTCACATAACAGATGCAAGAACAGAATGAATATTCAGCAGAGTGATAAAATTACTATATGGCCTAGCAAAGTTTACAATTATCCCTCAAACTCCAGCCAGTGGTGGGTTTTCCTGTGATGTGAAGGAAGATAGTAAAGGTGCTTTAGCCCTCTAAGAAGTACCTCTGCTAACACCAGTCAGTGCTGTGACTTCTCTGGTGTCTCACATCCTTTCTCTCAAATACAAAATCAGCATTTCAGCTATGTAGTCATTAACTTTATTTTTTTAAATCAACAGTTCAAAGCACCTGACTAAAAGTCCCCTCAGCTTTCACTTCCCATTCTTCTGACATCATCCTTTCAGTGTCTCTCCAGCCATCACAGAGTCCAGCCAGAGAGGAAGGCTGAACAAATGCAGAAGCAGGCAATGAACGTTCCCAGAATCTCTTAATCTGCTCCAAATAAGTTAGACAGTAAAATGAAATGGGAAAGGATATTTTAAATTCACTACACACCTTCAAGACATGAGTTAAAACTGCAAATAGTTATACTGTGTAGCAGAACTAAATGCATGATTGAAGTTACAAGAGATTTTGTTGTTTACATTGGCCACTGTGTAACCTAAGGCAGCTGACTGTTTATTTCCCCAAACCAGTTACATCAATACATCATAAAGCACTGGGCATTTTGCAGTTGACTTTCTTTTTTTTTTTTTTTAAAGAACTGTGTCGCAACAAGGTTTTTAGCCTGGAAATTTATCAAAAGTATTTACAGTTGATTGAGAGTTCAAAGGGGCAAGATAGGAATTCAGATTAACTGGAAATCTAAACAAATGTAAAGGAAAATGAGGATCAGATTCCAAAAACCTTTTACTCTACACTGCAAGCCTAACAAATGGTCTTGATTTGTGTTGGTTGTTAAAGAAGTGTAAATTCCGTGATAAATTGATGCAGCTCCTGGGATGAATAAAATCAATAATGTAATAACACTGAGTTAATACCAAGCTGACGTTGATTGAGAATGAGTACATGGAATTCGAAGCCTACTTCCATGCACAAGGAGATATTAGTAAATCAGAACCAGATTGCCAATTAAACCTTGTTATTTTAGGGCAGATGAATAAAATAATGTGTGATGAAGAGAGAAGGCTGAGGGTAAAGCTAGTCAGTTCAAAACTGAGTGTTCAGAAGTCTATGATTCCTGAATGGGAGCATGTGAAGAAGTTAATAATGCCCTCAGAAGGCTTGCAGAAGCTGATGGTTTGTGATGCATTTTTCCATAGTTGTTTCAATATGGGCAAAGGCAGTGGAGGCAAAAGATCTTTACTCCAAGGAATGGGGTCCCAATTCACAAATTAGTTTTTGCAATTTGTCTCCAATTTAAACATGTATTATTGTGTTCCCTTAGCATATGGTGAAACTGGTCAATGAATGGGCCTTCTCCAGGTCCTAGCAGACTTGTTCCCTTTGCATATCCAGTGACCCTGCTACCTAAATTCTACCCCTGTCATGGGTGGAGAGTCAACACCAGGTGAGCATTAGGCCTTTCCAGATACAACGTGGAGTGCAACTGAGGGCTAATGGGAGGAATATTTGATTGCTAATTGTCCTAATTTCAAAGACAGGTATTTGCCAAAGAAGGCAGAAGCCTCCCCAGAATAGGAGAATGTAACCCCCTTCCCTCCGAATTGGCAAAAGTTTGAAATCAAGGGCCTTTCAGGCAATGGTATGAGAAAAGAGGAATAACGGTCCTTTACTAATATATTTTATATATATATATATAATAGGACAGACAAAACAACAACAATAGTAACCACTACAAATAAGAACACACAAACCCACAGACAGTCTCTTCCGCTTTGTTGGCAATTCCCCTTTGATGAAGTCACAGTCACAGCCGGCAGGGGCACTGGTGCTCCCGGTGNGGAACCCCGAGTTTCCTTCCCTCGAGGCTCTGGAGCAGGTGATGGAGAGTTGGTAGAAAACACGCAGCTTTGATGCAGTCCCGGTCACAGCCAGTCGGGGAGCAAGGATAGAAGCACCCAGTTGGAGACAGACGCCTGCAGTGATGGCAGATCCTCCCTAAAGCTCCAGCAGCCTCTGTCTCTGGATGTCCAGCAGCGAAGAAGAGTGCCCTTCAGCTGTGCTTGGCTCTTTTATCTCGTCCCAGTATCCCTGCCCCCCTCTGAAGGTAAAAAAATCCCAGCTATCAGGGAATCCCAGATAAGGCTAGCCAGCCTCACCCATCTTCTAGCCAAGTCTTTGTCCCTTCCTAATCAGCCACCATCAAGGTTCCCAAGCAACCAATCACTCGCCATTATACCCTCCAGCAGCTAGAATGGGGAAAAATTCCAACACAGAGAGCTAAACAAAAAAGTATCCCAAACCCTGACACTAATATACAAATTTACACTTCAAATAATGAGTAAGGTTTAGAAAATGATGGGTCATGAGAAAACAAACAGAAAACCCAAAACAAAATTACTGTGTGCAACAGAATGAGCAAATGAAGCCTTGTTTCTTACATCTTTTTCTCTGTCCCTCTATCCCTTTTCCCCTCTGACATCTGGTAAGACTTCTCTCTCAGGAGAAGTGGCATTTGAATTATTCACTCTCCCTATTTCATGGAAATTTAATGTAACTTTGATACCACTGAGGCCTCTACACTTATCTGGAGTTGGGTATTAGGGTAGAAGTCACTGGGAGGAATGAAGAGGTATATGCACATATATTCCTTTTATTATGATAAATGGAGTGCATTTGTTTTGAAGCTGGGAAAGAGGAAGGACTGCAGAAGCTCAGGGTGCTGCTGGGTCTCAGCAATTCTCTCTTGGAGTAGATGTGGAGAGACTTCAGGAGCAGCATGAGAGTGGGAGTGACTTGCCCGCAGATAGGCAGAAGGCCATCATGAAGCCAGATCTCACAGTTTTCATTTCCACCCTCCACCCTGAAAAAATTAAAACTTTTCCTATTGTTGTGAGACTTATGTCTCAGTGGGGTAAATCCTCTGATAAAGTATTTAGACATCTGTTCAGACAGATCACAATCTCACTTTCTAAAGAAAATCTCTTCTGGGCATAGACCATGTCACTGCTGCGATGTGCAATTCCTTTGTTTCTGGGGTTTGCAGCAGCCTTGGACTCTCCACAATGGCTATGCTGGGATCGGTGCTGCACACACCACTGGTGGTGAATAATTACTTGACCAGTAAGCAGACTGTTCAGACTGTCTCCTGTGTGTTTACACCCTCCGCAAAGGTATTGGACCAGAGGATTTCACAGGATGACCAGCTGAGCTTGCTTCCACTTGATCCACTGCAAGTTTGGTCACCAGCTTCAGCAGAAATGGGAAACCAATCCTACATGCTCCCCAGGATTTCCTGTCAGATACCATAGTCTTCTAATTCTCTGTATATAACTACAGAGGCTGGAAAGTGATGAGTGAGGGAAGATGTCAGACAGGAATGCCCTTGAAATAAGCTATTCGAACAATACTATTTCGGGATTAGGATAAGCACATCATCCTCAATTCCATGTGAATGAATGGGGGCTATTTAGCAGCTCCATAACTCATTCAGCTTATTTTTTCTTGGAGTAAAGCACCAAACTCATTCATTATAGTTGGCTTCAGGGCACTTGGGAACCACCCTCAAAGCTCTCCATCTTCAGCATGGACAGCTAATCTGGACAAATAATTTCACACAGTTTAAGAAACAGTTTGACCCCCAAAGCAATATAACTAAAGGTTAAAGGGACATCTTGGTGTATATCTCTAGAGAATATAAATTGAGCTGTTTATTCCTTGTCTCTGGAGTCTGTGCAAGGTTCAAATTCAGTTTATAAGCTTATCACCAAAATTCATTTTATAGGGTACCTTAAACTCCCACTCAGTCCGATCAAAGCTTTTCTGACATAAAGTGACTGAGCTACAATGGGTTCCCTTGTTCAGTCAGCCAAGTCAATGTTCTTAATCAGTATAAAAACATTAGGAGTCAAATGGTGGTTTTTATGAAAATGTGTTTGATCAGCTTCCAAGGAGGTGACAGAGGTCTATGGAAAGAAGCATTCCTGCCTGCTCCTAGAAAATACATGTGAGCCCTGTGAAAGCACTGGGCTCTGAGAGGACCCTGTGGCTTGCTCATGACTGACCTCATTATCCTGGGAGCTGGGGGCACCCTCACCCTTCACTCTAATCTTCCTCCAGCCTCACCTCTTTTGAGTTGCCTACTCCTGAAAACTCATTTATCTCGCCTCCTTCCACTGGATAATAACCAAGCCCCCGGGCTTTGCCAGGGATCAAAGAATGATTGCTCCAGTTGTCTCATAATCTATTGCTTCTTTAGATGCTGTTGCTGCTTATTCAAACAAAGAAACATTATGCTGAAAGTCCACAGCAGCTGTGGATTAGAGACAGGGCAATGTTTAGGAAGTCATGTATGGGGCACAGCATCCATCTGACTTTCTGTGCTCAAGAGAGAATGGACGTACCCCTGAGAGCACCACACAGACATGGCTGGCCCCAAGAGCTGCTTGTTGGCAGCACTCCTATGAGACTTTTCCAAACACAGCCTCTGCTCAGCCGTCATGCCAGACATGACCCACATATCAAAACATCTGTATAGAAGCCAAGGTCTTCTTTTGAACTTACTGAACATAAAGTCCATTCTCCCAGCAGTAGGGAAGGAGCTCCCTGAAGCCAACAGCCCTACAAAGCACAGACAGGGAGAAATACCACATCCTGAGCTGTCTGGTCCAGAGCACTGATCAACATGAGCACACTGGGAAATCAGTTATGTTGCCCAAAGTTTCGCTGTGACTTGGGGTTGTCAAACAGCTGTATCGCCTCACGTTACAAAATGGAAGAATCAGGACAATACTGTCTTGCAATCAGGTCCCTAATGGGCTCAAAATCTTCCTAATGTTTCTCTGCCACAAATGATCTTATTTCAAAAGTCTTCATGCACCAATTGCCAGAAACCATTTACTACCAAGAATAGCTCAGACATGGATCTCTGAGTGGCTGAAATAGAGATGATCAAGACACATTCATGACAGTAAGAAATAGAATTATTCTCTGAAATAGCTCTAGACTTCAAATATTTAGGGCCAGAAAAAGAATGCTAACTAAATTCTGATCCATGTAATTAAGCAACGGCAACAAGACAGCAGGGCCATTTTAGACCCATGTGCTGGGAAAAAGAAAATAACCTAACTAATGAAGATGCTCTTCTGTATTCATGATGTTCTCTCTTCCCTTCAAAAGCCTGTCAACAGAAGTTGGCAATAAGACAAATATAACTGAGATGTTTGAGGAGATATCTCATCAACCACACACGCAAGTCATCAACATACATTTCAACTGGGAAAACTAACCAAATTTGGAAGGTGACGCTTTTTTTGCCCTTGGGACTATGCTTGAAATTAATCATCATTTGCAGTCATAAGCCCAGTTGGACACAAGAAGTTTAATCAGTGAAGACATAATCTCTCTTTAGGATTATTTAGGCAGATTTTTCTCTCCCCAAGGAGCCATTGGGAGGCAGGAAGGACATGTCTACACATTGATTGGTGCAAGGATCTGACAGGAAGGAACCTCCAACCAGGATTTTGGAGTGGAGAAAGAGAAGGCATTTAACAGAAAATTTTCATTCTCATTTATTTATATTTCGATATCTTATGCAACTGCAGAGATTTGATCATTTTAAAGAACTTCAAATAAAGGCTAGAAAAAGTAGCTGATTCACCTTATGGTGTCTTATGCTTATTCTTCTCTGTGGTGACCAGTGACAGGATCCGAGGGAATGGCCCATGGAAGTTGTGTGAGGGGAGGTTTAGGTTGCATATTAGGAAAATGTTCTTCACCCAGAGGATGGTTGGGCACTGGAACAGGCTCCCCAAGGAAGTGATCACAGCACCAGGTATGCCGGAATTCAGGAAGCATTATGACAATGCTCTCAGGCACATGGTGTGATTTTGGGGTGATCCTGTGCAGGGTCAGGAATTGGATTTCAATAATCCTTGTGGGTCCCTCCCTAATCAGGATATTCTATTATGTGGTCCTTGTGGGTCACTTTGCCATTCAGGATAGTCTGTGATTCTATGATTACCAATTCAGGCAAGTAGAAAAACTTGCACAAAGCCTGAACAACTGAGCTCTATTCCATTCACAAAATAAAAGCATGAAGAAGTGAGCAGCTGAAGTTGTCCACGATTCTACATTTTTGAAAATAAAAGCAATTCCAAGGGATCCTAAACACAGACTTGTGATAAAAATTTTACACCCATTGGTTAAAATTTTTATTTGATGCCCTAGCAACATCCTGTGAATAATTCCTATCTTCAGGGACTACATGGATCTTATATTTTTGTCCTGATTTAACTACTTTTTTCATAAATGGAGCATAGTCATAGTTTTTTTTCCCAAAGCAGACTGGGTTGGATTTGAGGAGATGCACATGGAAGCACACAAATCTTAAGAAACTCTCCCCAGGCTTATGGCTACCTGTTGATAATTCATCCTCCCTCCCATCGTGTCACACAATGTCTGTAATAGTAAACTAATGTAGCATATACACACTGTGTTTCAATGCTGCAGTTAGTGCTTTCTCTTACACAAAGTATTCAATCTACAGGAAAAGGTAAGCAAACTTCTAGTTAAAGAAATAGAAATTACGCATTGTTTTGTCTCATTTTTGCCTTGTTAGGTGCCCACCAAGCTTACCATCCTCCTTGTGCATCCTCCTTTCTTATCACAACACAGTGACAGGTAATTCAGATTTTCTCTCTGCAACCCTGACCACCTTACCTGCATCAGCAATCTCGCAGCCCTTACCAGGTGTGACCACACACCTTGGTACTCACACAGCCCAAAGCCATCTTGGTGCTGCTGCCCAGCTTCCTCCTGTTTACTAGCAGAAATATGTTGGTGCTCAATTACAATTGCCATGCTAGTGAATCACTGACAGATACAGGACAGCAGTTGATTCTGGAGATTTCTAGGAATAATACCTCTTTCTTGTGCTTCTGAACTCTCTCTCTTCCTGAAATGCTTGTGGATTAGTGATTTGAAGAACCCATTTTTATTGTATTCACCAAGCAAGATGCATCCTGATTCTGGGTAATGAGATCTCCTCTTTCAAGTTTCCAAAAGTGAAAAATAAACTACATGTTCTTGCAGTTCTTTGTAATATAATCAGTTAGATATCTGTGTCTGTAAAATATTGTTTACCTGCATGTTTTACCTGTAGTATGCAGTGATGGAAGATGTTTATTCAGAGTAGTTGCTGCATTGTCAGTGAAGAAGGCAGCTGACAACCTGGTTCAGTTCACATAAACCGTGCCAGTAAGACTTACAGATGATCATTGTTGACATACTGTTAGCTCTTAGTCACGATATTCACTGTGCTCTGCAGGAGATAATGACAGGTTTGACCCTATACCTTTGATAACAATATGGGGTTTGTCATATATTTCAGAAGGAACAGGATGAAGAGGGTATCATTCTTTGTTCATTATTGTTTCAGCCAAGTGAGAAGAATCATGTAGGGCATTGACGGGAATAGTTCAGCGTAAAGCCTTCACTCTTCCCAACTCATGCTAGTGACTAGTTGTTGATATGACTAACTAGTGACCTAGATATTGTAGGATGACAAGAAATGTCCATGCTGCATGGAAAAATCTTTGTTTTACTACAGCATTTCTTGCATCACCTCTGGCAGCCAGTTGTTGTCTGAAGCAGGATACCAGACTTAATCAGCTTGGCCTTGCACAGCAGCCTCCATGTTCCCATAAACATGGAAAGTGCATTTCAGCTTCTGCCCACCAGACTGGATGCAGTGTCCATGTGAACACTCACCAGACTGCTCCCTCTTTGCAGCCTCTACAAAACTAATTCCATGCTTCCCATACTTGCAGCACAGTGCTACAGTCTGTCTCCTTCCCCATGATCCCAGGTTTCCAGCAGAGTTCACTGGGCAGTCTTCAACTGGCAAGGTGAGTGGTCTGGAAAAGCAGAGTGGTGGAAATGGAAAAGAAGACAAGAAGGTGCAGGGATTGTCTTATCCATCATGGAAACAGCTGCAGGATTGCTGCTTATCTATGCTCTGTCATCTGCGAGGCTCAGTGTGCTGCCCTTCGCATGCTGCATGAAGAATGAGTTCTCTAAAGCATCACAACCAAAGAAACTTTGTGTGCCTGTATTTAACATGAACAAAGACTGACAATGTCACTTTTGATTGCAGGCTAAAACACAGCTGTTTTCACTAAAGTCCAAATAATTATGTAAGCAGTGAGAATCACAAAACCTCGGATGAATAAAGGAAACTGAGGCATAGTCTGGAATATAAGGCCCTGATCATAAGAACAGGATGGGGTTGTGTTTATGTAGCGAGGTAGGTAGGTAATGAGAAATGTGATTCAGATGTTTTTATGAGGCAGATCCATATAACTACAAACTGGGTAAAGCTGCCAGATTTCTGTGCGGTTCCGTTGTGCTTTGGGGAATTGTCACAACCCTGATGCTGTACTGGAGAGGAAGAAGGTGACTTCCCCCCTAGGGGAAGTTCATCTTGTCACGCAACATCACCCATATTCTCCCAACCAAAAGCTGCACCAGCCACTTTGCCAGGAATGGGAGAGCCACACCCCATCTGCAGAAAATAGAGGGTATTGCAACAAACATCCCTTAAAAAAATGCACAGCTCATAATGGCTGCAGGCCGCAGCAGGCCATTTTCTATCCTTCAATTAGTGATCTTCTAAGTGACTCACCAGTAAGCATTGCATCAAAGACCTGCCATCTGCAAGGGCCATATCTAAGTATTCGTTGACAGGACTGGTAGCACCACTTTTTTGAAGGTTGCCCAACTTCTCTTTATAAGGTCCCATTTTCTGTTTTCTTACATCTCTGCCAACCCTTTATCAGTTCTAGTTCACATGTTTCGAGCTTAGTGCCTGCCAATAGCTCATTGTCTGCTAGTTGGGTTTGGCGGTTTGGTTTGGTTGAGATTGGGGCAGATATCTTATTTTCTGTTTAATCAGTTTAGCTGTTTCCATGAGAGATTTGTCAAAAAAAAAAAAAAAAGAAACAAAGAAAGACAGAAACAAACAAAAACAACAGAAAAAAATGTTGTGGATTTCTTCCTATTGTTGTTCCTTGTGGCAGAGAAATGAAATTTGTCAGGCAGATGGTCCTCAGGTCATGAATCTGCCAGGAAAGTCCACGCTAAATGAAATTTCAGTGAATCAGATTGCAAACGTTGTGTTGCAGCCCATGCAGTAGGTGAGGCTTGGTCTTCCCACACAGCTACTGACTGCTTGTGCCACACTGTGACAACATCATCATGAACAGCATTTGACCACCTCAAGAAGGGAGAACCAAACTGAACAGGGCACAAGGATCAGGCATGGGGAAGCAGGCTTGCAGGCAAGAACCTAACATCAGTGTGCAGTTGCAGTCTCTGAGTCACCCACTCATTCCCTGTAAATGCAACAATCTACTTGGACCAAAATCAAGAGAACGACCTGTGAGCAAGCCTGTTGTTGTTATCTGCTTCTGTCATCAGTTTTCTTTTGGTCCAGCAAAATGAGCCCAGCCAATTTGTACAAACTAATTTAGAAGAGGCTCTAAGTAACTTCTGGAAGTTAATATGTTAGGGATGCTCCAGGTGAATATGTGGGAATGATAGACATGTGGCTGCTGCTTGGGCTTGGGAGACTGGTAAACCAGAGACCCACCATCAATCAATCAATTAGCATTGATTAATTAAAGAGAAGAAGAATGACAGCAAAGATATTGTAATCCTGTTTTCTGAACATGAAAACTGAGCATGTGTAAGCTCTAGAGCCATGAGCACTGCAGTATAAGGCGTCTGGAGTGGGATCAGTGTGTTGTAGGAATAGCCAGGGAAAGAGGAGCTGTATCTTGGAGGAGGAAGACACAGCAGTGAGACCAGGCAAGTGCAGTGAGACCAGGAAACTATGTGACGGTAACAGTAATAAGAGAGTGTGGACGACAGAAGTTAGAGGCTAAAGCAAGGGAAAGGGAGTAAGGCAAGGGAGATATACTTGGAGGGGGAACCGGTCAGATCCTGTACACTTTCCACTCTCCTCTGTCAAGGACAGAAATAAGGCTAGGGAAGCTTCTTCCTGCTCCCTGGGCCTGTCGGACTTGCTGCAAGGCATTATAGAGTGCCCTTGCCACTTCCAGACTGCAGTGGGGAAAAGCATGGATCTCCGTTGGGGTACAGGCTGGTTCCCACAGCTGCATAAGGGTGCGATGGGGTGTAGCCTGGACAGGTATTTGCAGCACCAGAGGGCACCAGACAGCAAGGAGCAGATGTTAACTGGGTCCTTGGGGCTACAGAGCTAAAGGGGTAGGAACAGGTGGCTGAGTGAGAAAAGTAGACAGGAGGGGCCATACATCATGAAGGCCAGAGTGGTGATCTCAGAAAGCTTCTCTACTTTTTTCATTTGCACTCTGTAAGCAACTTGGGAGTAAATCTCTAAATAAGTGGCTTCTGGGATTTCGCTCTTTGATCTGTCAAATCAAGAAAATGAGTCTGCAATATAAATTCAACCTACCCCCTCTACTAACTCTACCTCTGCTGAACTGGACATGTCCATACCATTCATACCCCAAACATGGCTTTGCAAAACGCTTAAGAGGAGAGGGAACCACTAGAGTTTTTTAACTTCGCAAGTGTGGTGAAACTTGTGCTGCTGGTCTGTATGGTCAGTACTCATTTACATCCTTAGAAGCAATGAGACACAGAGTAAACCGTTCAGCCATTGCACCACTAAGTGCAGCCCCCTCTGCCTAATGCCAAAGATACCATCTGTACTCCCCTGGTATCTCTCACTGAAGTCATTGGTCTCAGTTGATTTCCTGCCCTCTGTTAACAACCCTGGTGGCAAGAAGGCCCAGAGGCACTCCCTGTGACACAAATCTCTGAACTAATGCAATCATTTGAACCCTGGGAAAATCAGGCTTTCTTTTTTCCTCTGTGTCCTTGTGCTCTGAAATTAGATTTCCTTAGATGTAGGGTAATTAATATGAGTCCTTGCCTCAAAAAAAAAGGCACATCAGGCAACACACCTTACTCTTCAGCTGCAAACTGAGAGAAGTATTACAGCCTTCCTACACAGCCTGCTCAAAACCCCGTCTCAGGGCTCTAATGGACTGTTGAAGAGAAGCAGCTGTGGCCAAAGCAGACTCTCAGCCTGGGAAATACTTGAAGGAAGAGAAAATACCCTACCTGGCATGATGATTTATGGATGCGTTCAGAGTAAGACTTTCAATTGTTCCCCAGCTACATAGATAACTTCCTCTTTCTACCCTACAAATTAGATCCTTTAAATCCTCCATTTAAGTTCTTTCTCACTAAACAATTTAGTAAGGCTGCTGGATTTTTATCCTTGGGTTTTGTCACAGTAAGTGCTCAGAGCAATATTGGCCTCCTTTGCAAAGGTCATTGCAGGGCCTTTCAGCTAAATTAGCTGCTCTTGGTCTGACAGCCCCTTTTGTAAACTCACTTTCCTACTGCTCAGCTTGAGATTCACAGCAAAATGGGCCACCAAGAGTGAAAGGATGTGATCTACCAATCACACCAGTGATTAGAAACACCTTGTTTTGGAATGAAAACTAAGAAAAATATGAGGATGCATCTGAATAGAAAAAAGTATTCAGAAAACCTTGATGTGTCAATCTTGATCATCTTCCTATTCATGAATGTACTTGAAACCTCTTACAAGGTTATGATAAGGAGTTGCTCACCAGTGTTACAAGAAGACAAAATGTTCTGGTTTTTTCCAAGCAGCAAGTTACAACATGCAAGTGAACATGGTGTGCAGAACACTTTTCACCTCCATGTTCCCATCCAGAACTGTATTTTCCCTTGATAAATGATGAACTACGTCCTAAAGCTGTGCTACATATTTCAGACTAACAAGGGCAGAAGTAAGGTCATACCAATTCTAGAGCACTGTCTATTGAGACAAAGGGACTCAGGCTTGTGTCATGTGCTCTGTATTTCATGCAGCATAGATTTAGACTATTTCCTGAATCCCTTGTTTTCCTGGGGACATGGCAACAGTTCATGTACACTGAAGTTAGAGGCATGGCCAGCTTATGCATTTTTCCCTTCCTCTACCAAACATTATCTTGTTCCTTTAAACCCAGCTTAACTTTACTTTGGTTCCTGTTTCTTCAGGGCACATACACCAACAAGAGAAGTGAAAGCAGCTATTTCTGTTTCTTTCGACTGCTCTGAGCAGTTCCTGAATGCTTGAAAATGAATAAGAACCAGAGACACTTCCAAGAGGATGAGTGAATCTCTAGTCCCAGTTCAAAACAAAAGGAATCCTTGAACTAAGCCTCTGGTGCAAAATTTCTCGTCCTTATCTAGTAACAAGAGTTTGATCTGCTGCCAGCAAGGTATGGTCAGACTATGCAGGAGCTGAACAGTGAACTTGGGATTCATGTCACTGAACACCTGCTGTCTAAAAAATTCAGATGGTCATCTAGGCCTTCTCAGCACACAATGCAGACAGACAGACAAACAAAAAGGGTTCATAACATCCCTTTTATACCTACTTTGGGCTGGTACAAATTGTTCCTGGAAGGTGTCTCTTAGTCTCCATAGGGTGTGAAGACTGGTATGAGCTAGATGCTGAGCTGTCAGGCTGGGGTTAGGTGAGAGGCACTGAAGTCATCTTAATAGGTATGTTTATCTGAGTCTTTTGTCCATCTGTGCATTTATATCTAGGATCTCCTGATGCTGTCAATTCCAAGGCATTCAGAAGACTGATAGTGGTGTCTCTAGTGATCTCATATCTCTGTTGCTTTCTGGCTGTTTTTGTTTTCAGGAAGTTACTTCTCTTCAACCATGAACATGATTCTAGAATTCCAAAGATGATGGAGGAAAAAAAAAAGGGAGGTTACCGCTCCCCCACTCTTAATAGCATTTGAAAAATATCCAAAAGCTGCTCTTACATGAGTAGCTCTGTGAGCAATGTAACTGGTGACTCCTGATTTCCTATGGATTCCTGTTTACAGTTAAATTCTCTGGTGCTTAATAATGTACAGATGCCAATTACAGTTTCTCTGGCACTTGGAGAGGTCATAATGATCCACTCCCATGTAAAGTGTCTGGTGTCAGATCTGAGTTCTGCCTGAGCCTTTCCTCCAGTGAAAGCATATACAGGATATATCTCTTCTAGAGAAACATCTACTTTCCTGACTGGAATTGACCTGTGAGTTCAAAGACCTGAGTGAAATGACAGCAAAACATAGCCAGTCTTCCAGAAAGCAGCAAGCCTCTTGAAAACTCAAAGAGAATCCATTTATGCTCTAAGGAAGTAAACTGAGAATGGAAATACTTTTCCCTCTGTACAACTTTCAGTGAAAACTTTTCTTCATCTCTGCCTCTTTTTCCCATTACATCACACATCTGAAGGCACAGACCTGGCAGATGGCAAAAAAGGAGTAGTTGCTTTTGTTATTATTTAGATATAGAGCACCTTAATGTGTGTTAGTAACTGCTGAGTTGGGTGGAGAAGCTTCCTGATGGAAAATTGTACCTCCCTTTAAAAAAAAAAAAAAAGAGGAGGTACTTGGAAAGATAAAGGACAATTCAGTCCTTTGAATGTTCATATCATAAAACTGAATATGAAATAATTACCATAAATGAGGCAACTAGTTCCTACACCCTCCGCAACCTGGATGACATCCTTCTGTGTCATCAAAGTTACTTGCACAAAACACATCACTTACAATCTTATCGCAGTTCCCCAAGCTCACACATACAAAAGAAGACCAAAGTCTTCTAAATTAGTTCTCTTTACAAAGAAATTTAATGTTGCAAAGATTTTAAGTATATTTCTTTCTCCAAAACTACTGGCACTAGGACAGGCGTGATTTTATCCCTAAACAGGGTGTTCCTTAGGCTCTTTGCCAATTTAATTGGCTTATTCATATCCTTCCCTTCCAGATTACCTCAGGGTGATTTACATGTTGAAGGCCTATAAACACTGATGAATCAGTCCATGAAAACCAAAAACATTGTTCAGTGTCTGACAGGGTCCTCACTGGTTTTTGGCCCCAAATTAATTGTTCTCACTGGAACAACCTAACATATCATCAACCTCTGACATCATTCGAATGCCATACAGAAAAAAAAATTGCTAAAATACAATGGCATTAATGTAATTTGCTTTTCACCAGTGTTTTTAGGTACTCTGTAAGAGCAAGAAACAGGTGAGGGTTTCAAACGGGAAGATATAGATGTTCCCAGCCCGGCTTCTTCAGTTGACTGGCCATTTTGAAGACTATCTCCTTCTGATTTTCCATGAATAAGTCACTGTGATTGAGGTGTAAAAAAATGCCAATACAAAGACAATTTAATTTCCTCTCTCTGAGAAACATAACTATTGTTGTAGCAGTTCAACATCTACACTTATATGGTTTTATTTAGAAAGAGCTGATGGACTTCCAGTGAATTCAAAACAATTTCCTTCACATGTTAAACCTGAACTACAACTCCAGGAAATATTTTGCAGGCCAATTAAGGACAACTTTACCTCCACCAAATACAGAAACAAGCAAAGATTTGTATTCATTAATAAAGAAAGAGCTGAAAGACGTTCATTTTGCCTTTTTGTTGATTAAAGCCTTGGACTTGCATGTATCTCCTTTTTGTGGCATGAACACTTTCATAGAATCATAGAATGAATGGTTTGGGTCAGAAGAGACCTTAAAGATCATCTAGTTACAACTCCACTAGACCCCATCTAACCTGGCCTTGATAAAATGGTTTTGATAAAATGCACTAGAAAACTTCATAGAACACACTTCTCTACAACTTTGGTAACAATTTACTATATTTTGCCTCAGTATTCTCACAAAAAAGCAGTCACTCCATCATCCTCTAGGGAAATACTACATCCCATATTCAAACACATTACATTTCCTCCTTACATTTTATGTCCCTGCAGTGCCTTTGCTAAGCAAGCTCCCTGCTTCCAGACCAGAGCTATTACTAGCTATACAGACACTCCTGGAAATATAGCACCCGTCTGATAACTTCCCATTTTGCTTTCCAAAAATCTCCACGCTTAACACCAATCTCCCTAAGATCATCAACCAGCACTTTTTAATCCATTTCACAGTAAGATTTCCATAGTGTCTTTAAAAGCCACCAATCACTTCATAAGGCAGTCCTCACCATTCTGGTACTTGTTTTCACAAGGACTTTGGTATATCAGCTGCTAATAAAGTCAGTATATTTAATAACAGAGTCCATGCACTTAAATACCTGCCAGAGGACAAACACTTCTCTACCATTACAGCTGACATATTTCAAGGTCCAGTACTTTTAAAACAGAGCAAATGCCTTAAAACTAGTTTCCCTCTTCACACTGGCAGTTGTGGTTACAGGTGTCATGCGCTTATTAGCTCTGCTTAAATATTAAAACTTGCACACAAATTCACTCATATTTGCATTCACTGACTGTGTTTATCTACAAAAAATCTGTAGTACATTTGTCATGCCCATGTTAACTCTATATAACATGTTCATACAGAAGTTCCAAGCAACATCACAGAATTATTACAGTCCATACATGTAAATGCAAGTGAGCCACTGCATGAAGTTTTTAATATATAACACAGGAAAGCAAACATGTAATGAAATGGTGGGAAGAATGAGGGATGAACCCCCTAGAATGAAAGCATATATATACATAATTTTTATAAACAGCAGGAATGTTTCACTCCTACTGGATACTTTAAAAACACAAACCAGTAAATAGGATTCAGATCTCACAAGAAGTCCATTTCAGGGCCTGATCATTTAGAGTAATAGCGAAGCATTGCCTAACCGAGGAAAATAAACTGAGCCCACACTCCAGACTCACTGCAGGAAAGTGGAGAGCTGGCAGCCCTTTGAATTCCTCGTCTTTGATCCACAATTGAGAAAGGATAATAAGGGTATGCGTACTTGCCCTTGTCTAGTTTTCACTTTCTTCAAGAAAAGGAGTTATGCTGATTCAGGCCTCCAGCCGTGGCCCAGGAGAATTTTGTCCTTATACTCCCCACACATTAAAACTGGACTTTTTATAAAGTTCTCAAGATTTTCTCTCCCTTTCCTTAATTCAATCAATTCTAGTAACAGATGCTTCTTTGTTGCTTGTCACTAAAGTATTTTAAAGCACTTTGAATCCTGTCTCGTTTTAGACTTGTTTCTAAAGGAGTTGGATCTGGCCTTCAGCTCTTTGTTTTTCTTTCAAAACCTTATTGAACGAGTTGTGCTCCTCTGTGTTCACTTCAAGGACACCACGTTTTCTTTTGTCATGATAACTCTCACACTGGAATGCCTCAAAAAATCAAATGCAAAAATAAAACTATTTTTTCCATTTATTATTTTTTAATAGCATCCCGATGGCTGTGAGTTTCAGATAACCACTCAAAGGGACATCCTGGGGCTCACAATGCAGAAAATGAGGCTGTACCCTTGCAAATTGTAGCTCAGGCAAGAAAAGCAGTGCATTTTACTCAGGAATGTTCAGGTTATGACTCTCTTTTTCAAGGTTATGTTGCAACAGGGATTGACAGCTGCAGTAGGTCTAGCCTGCTCATCCACAGCCGGCCCCCTTTCCTATAACATTAAATGTAAGCATGTGTTTTGTGAGCATGGGTATTGTATAGAAAAACTGCTCCTGCTTCCACCCAAATCAACAGGAAAACAAAACAGTCTAGAAGTCAGAGCTTTCCTTTCTTTCCTTTTATTTAAATGTCAACCGGTGTTTTATGTGGTTGTTTATTAAATAATAATAATACAATAATGCCCAGAGGCTCCAATTAAGACTGGGAAGTCACTGCAGTGGGATTGTGCAAAGGCGGAGGAAGGGACGGCGGGCTGGGAATTGGACGGCTCCCCAGCGGCGAGGAGCAGGGGCTGGGAGCTGGCTCCTCTCGGCAGGCGGGAAGAACTGCTCCCAGCACTCCCCACCACCGGCAGCAGCAAAGCCTTTTGTTTGCGTGGGAGTTCGATGTTACTTTGGTTTGGGGGTTTTATTCGTTTGGGGTTTTTTAATGTCAAGACATAGAACAACCAGGAAGACATATAAAGAGGTTTTCTTCAAAGTAGCTGAGGGAAAAAGAAGAGTATATGTAGCTGTATATGCTAATTCTTATTAATTAAAACCAGAGTGCTGTGCTGGAGCGGTGCACAGGCTTTATTAGCTAATATTAAAACAAAGGGTTGGTTGCCTTCCACAGAAATTTCACCTTGGCAAAGCTCTGAGCTCTGTTTGCTGCAGTGGAGTTACTCCTCGCTTCACACCAGTGTGAGCACAGGATCAGGCCAGAAGTCCTCAGGAAGGAATCAAAAGCCGATAACAAAACAAAAGGACAAACAGAAGGCACATGGGGAGGACAATCCTAGGGAGTGGGATAAGAACAAGCATGTTGCTTTTGGCAGAAAAGTCAGTCTCTTGCTTGGTTCTTTTTGTTTTGTTATGAAACAGGATTTGTTTTATTATAGAGGAACAGGATGTATTTCAGAAGAAGAATCTGAGCTGGATAGGTGTTATGGCAAAAGTACATTTTATGGGGAGATTTGAATGAAGGCGGTGTGGATTTGGTTCACAAGATGGGTGCAGTTGTTCCAGGCTTAATGAAAAAAGGGCAGGATGAGTGAAAGTCTTCTGAAGAAAGCAGGACGAGGGAATGAAGGAGGGAAAGGAAGTTACTAGAGGAAAGCTGGACTGAACCAGAATGTGTGGGATTGACACAAACCCCAAATTAATGCATCAGCAGAAGAATGCCAGGCCCCAAAGGTGAAGCCTGAAACCAAAGGGATGAACAACCCAAGAAGAACGGCCAAGAAGGGGCACAAAGGTGATGAGATGCTGCTGGTTGGTGAGGAAAAAGGGTGAGGAGGGCAGTGAAAACTTTGTCTCCTGAAACAGTGAACAGAGAGACCCTGAACTCTGGGTGGAAAGGAGAAACTAAAGATTCCCTGGGAGAGAGTTCTAGAAAGCTGGTAATTTATGAGCATCTTCAGGCTAGAGGTGAACTAAATCTGGGGAAGAATTTTGGAAACAAAGTCTGAGGTGGGGAAACAGGTCGTTGGAAATACTTCATAGAAGAACAACCAGGACCTAAAACCAGCTTTCATATGAGAGAAAAAAAGGAGCAGATCAGCTTGAAGGATGACAGAATTAGCAGTGGTGGTGGAGAAAGGACAAGGAGTGGATTTGCCAGTGGAAGGTGGGTGCTGTCTTTTGTTTAATGGAAAAGGCGTGCTAAGTGAGAAGTACTGTATGGGATTGGCAGAGGAGAACAGAGGCATGATTGATCAGAGGTGGAGAAGTAGGTTAAGCCATAGGTGTGTGTAGATGGTAGAGCACACTTACATAGCACCTGCCTGGGAGACCAGGGAGCATCCTGGAGGTCAGCTGCAGTGGGAAGGAGGTTTTGGAGGACAAAATGTAGCCAGGTACTATCTGAAAAAAACAGAAGGATGGATAAAACAGGTAAGATAGTGACAGAGGAGTTGAACTCTGAAAAGTTCAACTTTCAAAGTTCAAGGAGTAAACAATCTGAAAAAATAGGAGTTTTAACTCAAGTCCCCAGTTCTTCGTTGCTATATGCAGAAAATTGAGCTTGATAAAAGCAAAATTTTCAGGTGGCTTCCATACAAAATTTCCAAAGAGGCAACAGGTCTGCAGTAGAAAGTACTTGCCCATTTGTTATGTGTTGTGAGAGAACAGAATGAACAGTGTCTCAAACCTCCTCCTAGTCCTGAGGAAGTCAATAGAAGATAGTTTATACATCTCAGTTGTCACTCTGTCCTGTGCTGGCTTGTTCACTAACATACTGGCATAGGATAAAAGCCTGACCTTCACTATATCTCAGCCCAACACAGCTGTGTAAGCTTACAGAGGATCCAGGCTTCAGTCCACTGCAAAAGTGAAGAGATGTTCACAGCTCAGTGTATTTGACTCCAATGGCTCTTAATTTACATGTTCAGTATTACTCACATTATTAATATTGGGCCTGTAATTTTTTTCACCATTCCAGCTCAATATATTTTTAGATTACTCAATTCTACTCTCCAATTAATATGCAATACCATGCTGCTCCTGTACCCTTAGAATCAATTATGAAAAATTCTTCTACAAAGATTTATGAGAACATTTTGGAAAAAAAAAATCTTTTCATAAGAAGTACAGTTTTCCTTTCTGCTAAAGCACTGTGCCAGCTTTTTTTAAGCTCAAGAGCAAAGCAGAGTTTAACATGGTGCAGTGTTTGTCCAAAATCCAGCCAGGGAAAATTTTATGTGAAGTTTAAAAATGTGAATTCTTAACAATAGTAAAAGGGAGGAAGAAAACTGATAGGCACAATGTAAACGTTTGTGTGTAAAAATGTTTGACATTGGGGGTAAGGGTATTCAGGACATGGTGATGTAAGGCAATCTTTCTTAAGGCTGCAGTAGCATTTTCAGTACCTCAGGACACTGCCCTCCTTCTACACCATTACTTTTTTTGGTGATTCTACACAAGGTTGTGACTGACAACAGATAGAAAAGAGTCCTGATCCATGCTTTGCTGGTTGATGCTTTCCTGAAATCATTGAGGTAATTGCAGTAGCCAGAGCTGCAAAATTTTACTCAGTGCTTCCTAATTATTCTATATCCAGGTCTCTTAGCACAATTCATGTGTATACACCAGTGAGTTTAGTAATTTTCTTTTTATAGCTTCAATATATTGTTCTGAATATAGGTGAACTGACTCAAATGGGTTATTCCTGTTTCACATCCTTGCAAGTTGTCACATTTTAACTCCAGCCAGCAACTAAGCACCACACAGCCACTCACTCAAGCTCCCCTGGTGGGATGGGGGAGAAAATTGGAAGGGTAAAAGTGGGAAAACTCATGGCCTGAGATAAAGACATTTTAATAGGGACGCAAGCAATGTAAAACAAGGAAGTCATTCACCACTTCCCGTGGGCAGGCAGGTGTTCAAGACATCCCCAGGAAAGCAGGGCCCCATCACACCCAACAGTGACTTGGGAAGGCAAATAGTGTGACTATGAATTTCCCCCTCCCCTTCTTTTTCCCCAGCTTTATATGCTGAGCATGATGCCATGTGATCTGGAATGTCCCTTTCATCAGCTGGGGTCAGCTGTCCTGGCTGTGTCCTCTCCCAACTCCCTATGCACCCCCAGTCTCCTCACTGGTGGGATAAGAAGCAGAAAAGACCTTGATGACCTGTGAGCACTGCCCTGCAAAAATGAAAATATCTCTGTATATCAACACTGTTTTGGTCACAAATCCAAAACCTATCCCACACTAGCTACTGCAAAGAAAATCAACTCCATTCCAGCCAAAAACAGCACACCAGTAAAATGTTTAACTCCACTGTGGCTTCCTTGTCACTTTGTATTACAAAACTTCCTGAGTTATTCTCAATAGTCTCATGTCACTGAAAGCATCAATACCATAGAATCCCTTTTTGTAAAAAAACCTAAGCCTTACCTAAATCCCACCTAACCTGAAACTAAAGATGGGGGTTTATTTTCACCCATACTAGTGTCACTGGAAGAGTGTTCTGCAAACTCATTCCTCTGGCACTTATAAATCTTCCTCTTATTTCCAGTCTGGATGAGGTAACTGACAGTTCCTGTAACACAGTCTTCATCACTAAAATAGATCTGAACTTATTTCTTCTTTGTGCTTTTAGAGAAAAGTCATAGTCTTCAACAATTAATAGGGGTAACAACATTTAAATAACAACTTTAAATTCCTGGGGTTAATTTTTCCATTTATATTATTCTAATCGGCTCAGTTACCTTTTCCTATACAGGTTCTGGTTTTAATTAATCTTTCCTGAATATGTGGAAGTATATACAGTATTTTAGAGGAAATAGGTGGTTTGAATGTCTTTTATATTGGGAAATATACTTCTGTATTTCTGCTGGAAATACGTTAGTAGCTCAGGCCTAAGAAAGAAATTTGTCCTATTGAAAGTCAGTGCATGTTGCAGGTTCAGATGATAATTTTTGGTAGAGTTTATCAGCATAAGTCAGCATCTGAAGAAGCAGAGCTGACCTTCATTGACCTCTGCCTTTCATGCTTGTTCCTGTGTATCCTTTCCCTTTGGCCAGCACTGTCTACGTTACTATATAGCAAAGCAGACTGAGAAATTTATTCCAGTTTTCTTTCAGCTGGTTTTTTCCACCTTACCATTACTGTATTAACTTCCATTTTTTTCAACTTAACTAATCCCTTCTCACTTGACACCATACAAACGCTTCATTGACATCATGGCAGACAACCACCGCTGCATTTTGTCCACAAAATCTGCAATCACTGTGTGTGCCTAATACAAAAGTAAGAAACCTTTGGCATGCATGTCCAAATTCCAGTGGCATGACACCACTTAAAGTGAGGTTTTATCACTTGGGGTGAAATGAACAAGCCCTAGAAACTGTTCAGCTAATCAGCTGACAAGCACAACTGGTTAATGAGAAATGAGCCACATGTGAAGTGGGAAGAATATGGTTTAGATGGCACAGAGGAAAAGATAGGGACTGTGATGTGGATCCTGCATCAAATGAATAGGATGTCTCAAAGAAAAGGAAGAGGAAGCAAAGTCAAGATGGTATATAAAGAGAATGAGAGGAAGACACAAAAAAAAAAAAAGAAGAAAAAAAGAAAACAGAAAACAATGGGGAAGTGGAGCAATGGCAGAAGGAAGGGGAAGAAAGGAGAACGCACAAAGCCTAACATTTGGTCCACTATGACATTTCCATCACCATCCCAAAGCAATACACTGAAAGGGTTACTTTCCCACCTCAATCAGGGCTGTACAGAGGTCAAAATATGGTCCTGAGTAGAGAGTTGCCTTTTTAACAGGTGCCATGCTTGAAGTACAGATTCAATAAAAT
The DNA here is from genome assembly GCA_013400735.1 of Pomatostomus ruficeps. NCBI lineage: Eukaryota > Metazoa > Chordata > Aves > Passeriformes > Timaliidae > Pomatostomus > Pomatostomus ruficeps. Next base: position 27,954 of record VYZT01043108.1, read on the forward strand.
CTAGCACAACACCAGTTATGAATAAGCGCTCCCATTCCCAGTATTAATAAAATTTGTGGGTACTATTTATCTTAAAAATATGCTTATAATATATAATTTTAAAGGTACCCCTTGTAGCACATAATGGGGCACTGCAAATTGGTTATGTAATAAGTAAGTAGAAGAAAGAACAATATAAACAGTGGTTTGCTGCCTTGACCCTATGGTGTTTCCTGCCACAATGAAAGTAAAAACACATGTTCCCTGACAACCATCAAGCACTTTGTCACTGCTGTTGGACATTTCGCTGCCTTAGGGCTTGTCTACATGCAAAGCTGCGTTGGTTTGGTTGGGTTTAATTTGCTGCAAACGGCTCTGTGAATTCTTATTTTGACCTAAATCAGACTCGCTTCAGTTTAGTTCAACAAATTAAAGGTCAGATAAAAACCAAGTAACTCTGTTGATTAGGACAATCACAGTTCTAATCAATTGCTTACAATTATAGTGCTGCCTGTGCTGGCAAAAGCTGACTTTCTAGTAGCTTATTTTGATTAAGTTTCTGAAGATTCCTCAAACTGTCTTAATTGACTTAAATCGTGCCTGAATGGTGCTTAGGATCTAGTGCCACATGGTTAATGTAACCAAATCTTTGCTGCTGCTGAATGCAGAATATATATCCAAAAAAATAATTTCAGTGGGAAAGTGCTGGTTATTCGGAAATTTACCTTTTTTTTTCCTCTACCGCACCCAAACACAGGCACTTCTCAGCATACAGATGATGGCAGAAGCAGGGCACAGGACACTCCAAACTAAACAGGTGGATCATACACACACTGAAAGACACTTGGGATTTCCTTCATTCAAAGCCTGCAAGAGCAATTTTGCCTTAGTCTTGCTTGGTGAGAATATTTAACACTGGTGCCCAAACACAGGGAAACCTATATGCTTAAGGAAATGTAATGGAAATGAAGAATTAAACAAATGAAAAACCAGCCAGCATTATTCCAAAGAAGACTGTCCACAGAAGTAGTTATACCAGTACAGTAATAGTAGGACAACTGTAACACTGTAATAACATCAGTGCATTTCCTGAGTCTTGCTGCAGAGAGGCAGAACTTGTCTTAGTTTTAGAAAGGCTTGTCAGCATCCTCATTTCCAAGGAAATACTCTAAGTACTTCCTCTTCGGAGCAACAGCTCACAGCAGAGGATTAATTTTGCCATTTTCCAGTATTCATTTTAGGCCAAGGCAACTCAGGCAAGTGTAAGGTAAACTTCAGCTAATTGCTCCAACACTGTCACGAGCTATCTGTCACAGAAAAATTATTTGTTGAGAAGGAAGGCTCTGCTAGGTCACCCCACCACCTGAAACTTCAGCTACGGCAAGAGCAGCACAACCACAGTGCCAGCACAATCAGATTGGTGTTCAGACTGACTGGATGCTGCTATGGCTTAATTAACAATATATGCCACACACCAAATATGTACAGCAAATCCTGCTTCCAAAGGATGGTAAGATTTGTGGGGTTTTTTTATGCCATTAGAGAAAGCTTAGGTTACACTTCAGAACACAATCAAAAAACACCAAAGTGCTAAAATTTTACCAGGGCATATTCATAATTTTATCTTTCAAAGACAACCTGTCTTTGTGTTCTTGGTTAAATTAACAATACTACAGAAAACCTGAAAGTTACATATATTTTGGGGGTTATCAACCTCTATTAGCTTTCCCACTGTGGTGAACTGTAACACAGTTTGTTTCAATCAGGAAGCTGCACAGGAAAGAGCTGTGCTCTTCCAAGCAGCAGCTTTATAGTTCTTTGAACTTCTTCCCTCACCACCCTTCTTAAGCAAGAATGTACTTTATGCAATTGCAAGGAAACCACTCGGGTACGCCGTGACACAGATCCCGACATCGCGAGGCCTTCCCATGCGTGTCCTTAGCTGTCACCTCGGACTCCCGCACGCTCCCTGCTCTGCCCTCACCATGGAGGCCACTAAACGCACTTTGGCCCCGATTTCACATGCAGACAAGCGCCACGCGGACGTACATCCGCCGCTGGATCCGCTCGACACCTGCGGTAACAGGAGGCCAGGCAGGACTATCGCCCCCTTTGTGTCCCCGCGTCCCAAGGCGGGGTGGGGCGCCAGCCCTTCCCCAGGGTCCCGCCGCGTCCTCCATCCACACCCCAGCCCGCACCCTCCCAGGGGGGATTTAAATCAGAACCCGGAAGCCTGCTCTGCCGGCGCGGTGCACGCCAGGAGTTGTAGTCCCAGCTTCCCAGCGGCCAACCTGCCTTTGAGCGGCGGGGACCAGGGCGGGGAAACCACGAGTCCCGTGAGCCTCCGCGGCGGGGGGGGGCCTGGCGTTTGAACCGGCGGCGTTGTTGTTGACGCCATATTGCTGGTGCGGGGGTTACGGCCGGGAGCGCCATCGCCGCCGCCATCGCTGCCGCCCGGGCCCCGGCATCGCCATCGCCCCGCATCGGCCGCCCCACACTGCGCACCTGGGACCGGCATCGCACCCCTCGGCACTGCTCGCACCCTGCCACCGGCCGCGGGCGGAATTTGTCCCGGCCGGATAGGGCGGAGCGGGCGGGGAGAGCGGAGATTCAGCCGGACTGAGCCGGGGCTGCTGCTGCCGCTGCCGGGGCTGCTCCCTAGAGAGAGGCCGGCGGGGAGGCGGCGGAGGCGGCCCTGACGCAGCCGCCCCCTCCTTTCCCTTCCCTCCCCCCTAGCCCGCTCCAGACAGCGGGGAAGACGCCTCTGGGCAGGGCCGGGTGCTGCTGCCTCCACCACTGCCCCTCGCTCCGAGCCCCCTTGGCCCCTCCGCGCCATGGCTTGCGGCGCCACTTTGAAAAGGACTCTGGATTTCGACCCGCTGCTGAGCCCGGCGTCCCCGAAGCGAAGGCGATGTGCGCCATTGTCAGCCCCGGCCTCAGCCACCTCCTCTTCCTTCGCCGCCGCTGCCTCCTCCCCGCAGAAATACCTGCGCATGGA
>VYZT01043108.1:31380-68146 GCA_013400735.1 Pomatostomus ruficeps
CCCAATCGATCCCTTCTTCGCAGCCATTATCGGTGGGTCGAGGCGGCGGCACCTCCTCCCGTTGCTCAGACATCGGGGGAGGGTGAGGGGGGCAGGGCGGGGAGGCCGGCCTGTCATCCATCACCCGCAGAACGCCAGTGGGAAAAGGCAAAAGCGGATAAAACAAAGGGGTAATTCTACTTCCCAGCCCCTTAATCAGACCATCGTCCCAGATCACCCATTGTGTGGTATCCTTAAAAGTTCCGTAGGAAAACCGAGCGTTAAAAGCGGTTGTGTGCAAGGGTGAGAGTTGCCTTAGGGCAGATAAAATGGAATCGGGCGGTCTCCTCGTCTGGGAGACGCGGGGCAAGAGTGAAACCCGTTTACATTCCTAAGGTGCGAGAGATAGTCAATCGGCGGCTCTAAAGCTCGAGGTCTGCTTGTGTAATGGTTGTCAATTAAAAATCAACCGAGTTCTTTTTAGCAGCGAGTAGGGAGAGAAGAAAGAAACGAATCTTGGCTGGGCACGCAGGATTGATTGGCCCGTGCCATGCTTAGTCCAGTGGGCAGCTTCCAGCAGTGCACTCAGGGACGGTGCAGCTCGCGGCCATGAGCGGCTCTAGCGCCGAGGTATGGATGTATCCCTGTCCTTTGTGTGCAGGGGAAAAAAAAAAGCCCTCTGCAGTTGTTGCAGCAGAATTCCTTCTGCTGTTGTGTTTAGTATTCCCTTTTATAACAAAAGTTGGCTCCAGGTTACCAAGCACTATAAGTTTGAATGTTCAAATTGCAATCTCCAGGTAGGACAGTGCCTTGTTTCAATATTCTTAGTTTGAAAAACTGTACCATAGAATACATTTTTTAACAGGTTTTAGTCACATAATTAAAAAATTGCTATATGGGAAGTATGGAGGGCCTACAGAGTTAAACTTGGCATCAGTGCCTTGATATTTTTTTGAACCTCTAGGAAAGGATCTTGAATGAGTCAGCGGTCTGGGATGAGAGTTGTGATGGATGGCACTCCCTGGTATAGTGAGGCATTACATGTACTTTGAAATAGATATTTAAAATCAGAATTAATTTGATTGTTTGAGAGGATAAGTGTTGCTTCTTTGCAGTGATTTCTTTTGGTTTCCTTCTTCGGGATTTGGAGAGCTTAGGTTATGAATATTTAATATAAATATTATCTGGCCAGTAAATATGTATTGCTGAAAGGAGACAAATCAATAAAATCTTCAGCAGAGGCAACCTACAGCAATATTTGAGGTAATACCTAAGGGCCTACCCTAACCATTCTGAAGGACTTAAAAGCTGAAATGTTACTGAAATAAATACTGAGCAAATAGAGGCCTCTTTATCTCCTAAGAAAATCAGAGGTACAGGTGGTAATCCATGTGAAAAGGTGATTTCTGTACAGACAAGAATGTATTTTATGTATAAAAAATTTGTATAATATAATGAAGAGTGAAGGACAGTAAATCAAAATGTCTCTTACAGGTTTTAAATGCTCCTAAGCAAAACTTGAAGCATTTATAAGTTGTGCACATTTTGTGTAAAAGCTCCCTCTGATTTCTGTTACAGAAAAAAAAAATCTTTATACCATGCTGGTATAAATGTATCTGTTAATCAGCTTGCTTAGCTTTTACTTTCAGTTGAATTTGGGGGTATTATGTTATTGTGTATATTTCATTTCGACCCTCACTGAGCAAAATAGAGCTCATAATTTTAAAGGGGCTTGTCAAAAGATTGTGTGTGATTCATCTAATTTTGTAAATGTACATGTGACCTAATAGTTTGCAGTTTCCCTGGTAGTCACTTGGAAGAATCAGGTGGTTTATTCTAGAGCTGTGATTTGGGTGTTGAGGCCTGGTGTGCTGCAGAAATATATATTGCTTTCCATGGACTCTAAAATGAGTTTATGTGACCATTCCTGATGCAGATGTCTGCGTTAACATCAGATAAGTCTTGTTCTATGTGTGAAATGAATTCCAGTCCGATTTAAAAAGTGTTCCCGAGTCATCATTTTGTGTTAGTTTTTGTGTTGGGAAATTTATTAACAATAGCCAGAATTTGGTTGACTTGGCTTAGACTTAACAGGCTTTTCTCAGCCTGTTACTGTAATGCTTAGATTTCCAGCACTGAAAAAATGTCTGAATTTTGTGTAATGAAAACTAACGGTCATCTGAAATTGGAGCTCTGGATATAAAGGACCTGATGCTTAGACTTTATTTTAAGTTCATGTTTAAACATTTTTCTTCTATCTGATACTCTGACCTGGTAGTGTTTAACTTCACACAGTGGAGACCATATTAGCACCAGGACTTCTTACCACATCGTTCCTCATTTCAAAAATTAATTATCTGGAGCAGAATGCAGATTGATTGAGGGGTGTGCTGAGAACTGAGAATACAGTGTGGTAGTCAGATGAGAAAACAGCTGTCTGTATAGAGTGGTCATGGACAACCATTGTCTGTTTGAGACAGGGTAGGCTTATTCAAGATGAAATTTATCTTTCACAAGAGTGTTTTAATATTTTGTGGTTATTTGAACAGCTGTTAGGTCACTTCCAGTTTCTCGGTGAATTTGACAGCCAAACTGTAATTGTGGCTTTACAGTGTGTACATTCTGTGGAATTGTGCTTACTGGCTTGAGCATACTTGTGAGTATGTTTGCTAATTTTTGAATAGCATTATTTGCATGTTGAATGCAGAGTTTTTGAAACTCTGTTCACTACAAGCAGTGCAGAACATACCTGCCTGATGTAAAACTGGTTTAGTTTTGAAAGAGTGGCTCCTCTTAAAAACTTTTCTACTACTTGAATATTACAGATGAGTTCTAGTTTCATGTAAGTTCTAGCTGTAAATGAGACTGTTCTGTGTAATCAGAATAACTGCACCTAGGTCTGGATGCTGCTTATGTGTTACACATGCACTTGTAGGGTTTTCTCTGAAGTCCAAAGGCTGTTTTTCTGTTGCAAAGCTGTTAAAGGAATTCGAGGGTGAAAGGAGAAAGCAGTGGCAATATTATTTCTCTGTACTCTACTGGATCTTTTGGAGCCATTGTTTGCAGTTTTACCCTGATGACAGATTGTTAGGGAGTGAAGAGAAAAAAAAACAAACCTATACTTAAATTTTTTAAAATTCAGAGGCAGGTCAGTTGTTGAAAGCCTGCATGTCTGGATATTTCTGAGATTGAAACTACAGTGGGAAATACAGTTGAAAGAAATGGGGGGACAGAAGGGAGAAATAATGTTAATCTTAGGGATTTAAATCTCGTAATTCCAGGTACATAGAAACTCTGAAGACAAACTGAGATCAGTAGCTTTTTCTTTACACTGCATCCAAAATCGGAGGTTAACTTGCAAGAATTTGATGCAATCAAAAAGAACGTTGTATTCAAAAAGAGTTAATGAAATCACTTAAAAATCCACAGACTTTAGCACATGCCGTTTTTCTTCCATCTGAAACATTCATCTGCCTCGACACTTCCGCAGCAACTAATGTTGCAAACCAAAAAGCATAGTGGGTGGAGCTGTTGAGAACGGGCCTCTCATGAGGGACTCTTTAGAAACAGACGGTAGATAAATTTGCCTTTAATATGTCCTTTTTCTTTCACAGACTAGTCTGGAAAAAGATTGATCTAATTGACACAGTTTTTCACAGTTAATGCAAGAAAATGTCTTTGACCTTTTTGAATAGGAAGAACTGTTAGTCTTCCCTCAGGGCTGTCCTCCTGTGACCTTTGAGTTGCTCTCTTGAGCAAACTGAACTACTTCTGTCTGAAACTTGGTCAGGCAATGGTTTGGCTTTTAAATGAACAGATCCAGCGGCTTTGGAATGTGACATATTAGTAGTGCCGCATCTCTTTCTGCTTGATTTCTGTTTTGTTAACTTATCCACATGTGTATTTATTGCTAAATTATCTTGGTGAGATGCCAAGTTTCTCATTGTGTTCCAGTATTGCAGAAATCATTAGGATTTTAAAAAACAAAACATTCCCATCCCTTAAAAAAAGTCACGTAATGGCTGCATCTGGACTTCATAATTTAATTTATATGAGAAATTTCTGTATAGATGCCTGTGGTGACTATAAATGTTAAATACCCTTGGTGGTAGATGTTACAAAATGTTGAAGCAGGTTTTCTTGTTTCAGTGGCAAGTCTGATAAATGCAGTGTGACAATTTTTTATGTGAAGGGAAAGATCTAATTGCTGTGTCTAATACATTTTGCATTGCTTGATTTATTTTTCATTCCTCAATCCCTTGATCAGGAGAACTGGGACTTCCTGAAATAACACATTTGCAGAATAAGCTAAAGCATATGTGTGCATCCAGCTTCTTGTAGGAGAACCAGAACTTCTGTCAGCCTGAAACCTGGAGTAATTGGATCTTGTGAGGTGGCCTGCTCTGTGTCCCAGTCCATGGCAAGCTGCTTCTGCCTGTTCTGTAGCTGTAGCCAGTGGCTGTGAGGTGTCAGCAGGTACCCAGTGTCAGTGTTTTCACTCAGACTTACAGCATGCTCCTCTGAGGGGGAGTATGGTTTCCAAAAGTATACATTCTATTACTAACGTCTTAACATGCCTAATTAACAAGTGTAAGCGGAGTGGTTGATATCTGAGACAAAAGCAAGAGAGTAAGAGGAATATCTGGATTATTTTAATTTCTGTCTCTGCCAGGGTTCTCTGGTTAAGTAGAAAAAACCTGAGGAATGCCTTTACCCATTGCTCTGCTGCAGTCCTTCCTTTAGGGGAAATTGGCATCTTAAAGTTTACGATATGTGTCAGTAGTCTGGTGAGGAGACCAAAAGTAGGAATGTGGTAACATCAAGTAGGTGTTGAATAAGGGTGAAGAAACTAATGGAAGTGTTATGTGTTAATTTGAACTAGGACAGTGGAGCAGTTTTGCTTTAGCAGAAGTTGAAATCCCTCAAGATGTATGCCATTGGCATCAGGATAGCATTTGATTGATTACTTAGAAGAAATCTCAGGCATGGTTCAAGTTTGAGTGCATACATTGAATGGTGACATTGCAAACTGAAACCCGAGCTAAAGGTTCCATTTCAGGCCAGGAAGACTGCTACTCTGATTTCAGCACATTGAGTCACCTTCCTGTGTGTTTTGCTGAATTTTCCTTTAGCTAAATGAGAGAAGCCAGGAACCGTGATGAGAGATTGATAGTTTAAAAATCAAGCCCAAAGAAGAAAATCCTTCAGGCGAAACAATCAGCACCTTCATAGTTGATAAGCAGTTACTAAAATGGAGAAAATAATTGTTTGCCTTGTTACCTTTTTAAGTTGAACTGCCGTTTCCTTTGTACATAATTTCTATGTAATTACAGGTCAGGATGAAGCAATTAGATAGCTGAATTTTGAAAAAGATTAACTTGACTTCTTATCATGCATTAAAGGAAGTAGGAAGACTACATCACTCCTTGGAAATGAATATTTGGCTTTGTAATCCATTAGTGTGACAATCATATTTCAGATGTCAAACTGGAACTCTAATGTGCCCTGTTCATATTTCATCCTCTCTTCATTTGGAAATCTTCCTTCTTCAAATGGCATCTCAAGTTCTGAAAGACCTTAATGCAAAATTTAATCATCCTATGTACTCAACTTTATGCTCTCAGTGCACAGCTCTGGATAAAAAAAAGAATATTTATGCATTTCATTATATTCAGCTATATTTGACTGAATCCCTGATGCCTTTGGTGGTTATGGTGAGATAATAGCAGTTTTTGTTTGTCATTCTTTATCTTAGCCTTGAACCTGAAGGAGGAGAAGGGGGCATAAAACAGACTCTTGTGTAACTGGTAGCAATTCATAGTCATGTTGAATTTGAAATGCCATTTATGAAGTACTAATTCGTTTCAGTGTGTCAGCAGTGTGACTTTTTCTTGCTGCTACACCAGATTCAGCAAGCCTGATTTTCACTTTCAGCACCTCTGCCTGGTGTTTCCTGTTAAATAGCTCTGTGCCTTCAGAGGCATCTCGAACCAGTAGGAAACACTGAGCACAGGGGGTAGAGTGAAATTACAAAGAAACTGAGGATAGGCTGCAGTCATGTGTGTTTCATCATATTGAATATATTCCTTTTGTCATCCCAGATCAAATCATTGTCTGATGTACAATATCTGATTTGAACTTCAGCAAATGTTCGAGATGGATGAAAGCTTTTATTTAAAGTACCTAATAAGTTATAATTGAAGTTCTCACTTAAATTTTATAGTTTTAAAGAAGCTCACAGACTAGATTTTCTTTAATGAGTGTACTTTCAGATTCTAGGCTTTTTTAAACAAAATAATTTGTTAATTAAAATAGATGTCGTTGTAAAGGACAGTTTGGGCCTCCACACAGAGGAGCACATAAAAAACTGTCCCATGTTTGACACCAATTCACTACACTGCAGAGAGAATAGTTAGAACTAAGGAAGCAAGAAAAGTTGAAATGGAGCTTGAAAAAGCAGAAAGGTTTTCTGGAAGCAAAATTAGTTTGGATCTGCTAATTCTAAGCTTTGTTTAACTGGGCCAGAGTTTTAAAAGTCGTTACAGTTAGATGTCTGCCATATAGGTGGTGCTCAGAAGTTGTCTGGTTTGTACTACCTTAATATTTTGTGGCTTCCTGCAAGTGCTGAGATGCTATAAAAATGTTATTAATATATTTTTGTGGAATTACAAAACAGAGCCGTAAATGATGGAAATAACTTGGTACAGTTGGTACAGTTACCAATAAGTTGGTACAGTTAAACAGTTTTTCTTACTCTATTAGATTATTTTAATTTGGCATTCAGATTTTCATTTAAAATCAGACATAAATATTTGCGGGCTTACATTTCACTTCACAGTGAAGAAGTTTTGTTTTAAGTCTAAGATTTTATGCTACTGTAAGTTAGTAAGAATGTCTGCTTAGTCTTTGCTGATACAAAAATGTGCCTGCTTTATATGAAGCATTCCTGGTCTGATCGTTTGTGTGAGAAGTCATTGAAAGTTTGGTGCTGTGTTAAACTTGTGTTTCTTGGCTGTTAATCTCCATTTTATAAATGGTGGAAATTAGGAGGTAGGAGATGAGTCATTCTCAGTCTCCTTGCCTGCTATCAGCAAGGTACTGAGTACAGCTTGTAGTCCAGTCCTTTGTGCTCAGCAGTAGTGCCTTAAATCTTCAGTGTGCGTCTGAATAGAGAAATACCATTTACCAAACCAGGTTATGGACATGCTTATCAAGTGTTCAGTCAGTGCTCAACATTTCAGGCTTTTTTCTCCTGGTTACTGTTTGCAGTGTAGGCAGTGTCATGTTTAAATCGTCCCTTCCTTTAGCCCACTTTGTTCTATACCTTTAGCTGAAATCAGTAATACAAACTGTCAAAGTGATTTTGTGAGGATGGAGATCTCCCAGTATGTCAGTAGTGTTTCTTGAGATTTTTAATTTTCACAGCAAGTCTTGAAGGTGGCAGTTTCAAAAGTGTTGCCAGATTAGATGAAATTGCTTTAGTATCATTGAGACTTCCTTGTCCACAATTCAGTATAATTTGGAATAGAATCATGTATCTTCGGTGCACAAATCTTACTTTTCTATGCTAGTTATTACTGTTTTCCCAAAGTCTACACCTGATTTCTCTCTCTTCTCTCCCTGTTTCCCCCACACAATTCCTGTTGCTTCTGCTCCTTCTATATTGGCTACTATTTTAACATTTTCTCTAAATTATTCCTTGTTTAATTTCCAGGGCTTGTTAGGACTGGAGGAAACATGGCATATGATTGTTGATTTAACTCTTGCAGTTTTATCAATTGAGCAGAATCTGTTTACTTTTTTTGTCCTTAATGATTTTGGTGGTTAATGTGGTTTGAGAATGTTTCTGCAAAAAGATAAAAGAAAGGAGAACTGTAGAGAAGATTTTTATCCAAGTTGTTACCCCTGAAACTTGGCTGATGTTTTTGCAGTTCACGTGGAAAGTATGGCCAGGACTAAGTAGTCATAGTGAAGGATGGTCATGGTCTATTATGTTCTTCAGTTAATACAAGTGCAGTGTGAATGTGTGCAGTCATGTGTTTCATAGTGTAAAACATGCTTTAGGACAGATGTGAGCCTATGAGCTAATCTGGTTCCCATTCAAAATCATGCAGTATTACTGCAGCCATGACAGCACTTGATTTTGATAAGTGGTGTTCTACCACCATAATGCCATTGAGTATAAATATTGTTAGGCCATTCTCTGACTGATGTGTGTATGCACATGACAAACTCTACATGGGATTCTCTTTAATTTTGGAAGCCTGGCTGCATCTTGGTTTAACGTGAGTTATGTACATTTGTACTATACTGGAAGTGTGTGTATCTTGTCCTACAGAAAGTATGAATCCTCCACACACCGCCCCCGCCCCCAGTGTACTTCCACCCCTCCTTCCTGCTGCTTTCTCGTGGTTCCTTCTCTTTATTTACCTGCTGCACTTTTTTATTATGTCTTCTGCATTTGCTGCTTCTTTGAACCCTGTTACTGACCTCCCATTAGACAGCTGAAAATTGCACAATTGCAGGCATGGAACTGAAAAGGTATCAAGTCCTTAATCCATGGACAAAATCCAAGAAGCTCCTTTGCTGATGCTCCTGTTGACTGGAAACAGTTTTCTCTCTTTTTCTGAATTGGAAATCTCTAGACTGACTCATGAAATTTTGAACCATGATAGTATTTTTAAACATCTGAACTGAGAATTGGCAAGCGTTTGCTTCCACTGGGTCTAGCAGAGGCTTCAGCCACTGACTGAAGAAGGTCGTAGCTGAAGTTACCTACATCACATGGTTCCTTACTAGAAGATGTTCAGATGTGGAACCTCAGTAGCATATGGATTACAAACATGAAAACTGGTTTAAGTTTTCATGGTATTGTATTGGCAAAATGCAGAACAGAAATGGGAAGGTTCTAAGTGGAGTCCTTTGCAACTCTGATGTGATCACGTGGATTTGTGTGTACCTGAGTTTTGGAAAGCTGTCTTTATTAAAAAGTCCAGAAGTCTCAGTGGAAGCCAGTCCTGCAGGTAATTTTTTTCTTAATGCATTTGAGCATTTAAAAGTAAAAGTTCTCATAAAGGATGAGAGTCTTTGGAAATTTCTCTTTGGGAAAGTCTCATATAAAAGACAGAAAATTATTTATTTTTCCTTGAATATTTTACATTGCCAGAGGATGTGCAGTTAGGTCACTGATGCACCTGAGAGCCATTTGGTATGTGGAATTTGAGAGAGAAGGCACACAGGATTGGTACTTCTGTTGCAAGGATTAGTTTTTCCCTTATGATTCTACAGTGGAGATGAGATTATTAAAATAATTTGCTGTACTTTGTTCACTGCAATCAAAAGCTGCACTACATATTGCCATACTCCTTTAAGAGACTGTTGATCCATCTACTGTATTGATTTGGATAAATCTGAGGCTGTCAAAAATGTTGTGGAAGGCTTTTGTATTTTGTCTGTCAGCTTCCAATTCTTTGATATTTTAGCAGTAGGTACTTAATGCATATTGTCGAAATTGTGTTTTCCTTTTCACTGTGCTGCCTGTAGGCCACTCAGTCTACAGAGAGGAATGGTAATTCATGTGGATGTTTTATTCCAGAGTCCCTTGTTACTGTTAACTGTGTGAGTGATAAATGCTGTGTGGGGGTGAAAGATTAAACTGCAGATTAAATATGTGAAGCGAAGATGATTAATTCCAGTATAAGTTTTATACCCAAATTTTTTTCCATGTGTATCATATTGTTTCTAAATTTTAGGATGCTGGGTTTTTTTGTTAGCAGTACTCTGGTGCCAATACTTGACCTTAACTGAGAACATTTTTGCTGGTGTTCTGGTGAAAACAGTCTGGGCTACCTTTCTTTTAATTAGTTCAATTGTTCTATGTCTTACGTAAAATGTAGTGGGTTTTGCAGGTCATGTTTTAAGAGTCTGTCTATCTTTTATAGTTTATTATTTATCTACAGCTTTTGATGTTTGGAAATCAAGTGAAATGATGAAATGTAAAGATAATTATTTTAGGGAGGTTTTTTGGTGTTTTTTTTTTTTTTAGAACAAATTCTGTACAACATAAAACAGGAGTACAAACGCATGCAGAAGAGAAGACATTTAGAAAATAGCTTCCAGCAGACAGATCCTTGTTGTTCTACTGATGCACAGCCACATGCATTTCTCCTTACTGGACCAGCTTTGCCAGGTACCTAGATAATTCTGTGTAATTTTCCTATGTTTTCTTAGACTCTGCTTGTGTAAACAATTTTTTCTAGTTACTTGGTGGTTTATGGCACCTTCTCACCAGTTACTGTTGGTTTTTCGCCATAAATTGTTTGTAATTCTGCTATATTCTGTTATTCTGTCAGATTCCATTTGAGTAAATAGTTATCCCCATTATCTGTTGTGTTATGGTGCATTCCCACTAGTTACTTTTGCTCTTTTTTTTTTTGCAATAATAGCATTGGTCTGGAAGATGGTAGCTTTTCATTTTACGAATTGGTAGGACAAAAAGCTGGCAGTGTTTTCAGGAGACCATCCTGCCTGCTCTGTCACTGCTCCTGTAATAGGCTCTTGCAAAGCAGCTGTCTTTGCACTGGTATACTGTGCTGTAATACTGTACTGTAATTTTTATATAAAGTAGAAGCTTCAATTTGTATGTGGCAACTGCCGTGTAAATGGTGTTCACAGTGTTTGTGTGAACTCCTGGGGTTTTGATAACTGTGCATGTTGTCCGTTGCAGATGTCTTCCTTTTGAGCATCCAGTTCTGCTTCAGTAGTAATTAGGATAAAATAGCAGAGAAAGTTGTCTTCAAATGTTTTGTAATGTTCCTTTAATGTTAAAGGTGTGAAAAAACTGGTTATAAAAAACTGGTTCTGATCTACTTGTAATTGTAAATTGATATGCCCAAATATTTAATCTTAGGTACTTCATCTGCAGCATCATCACCATTGAAAAAAGAACAGCCCCTGTTTACTCTCAGACAAGTTGGAATGATCTGTGAACGTTTGCTGAAAGAACGTGAAGAGAAAATCCGTGAAGAGTATGAAGAAATTTTGACCACAAAACTTGCAGGTATCTTACCATTCAGAATAATGTGTCAGAGTGAGTTTGAAAGCTTAAAACTTCTCTTATTTTTGTTACAGTCTGTGTTTTTTTCTGACCTAATCTGATGCAGGAATGGAGTTGGCCTACATGACAGAAAAAATATTTACTCCTTTTGATAGGTTTTTTTCTTCTATGCTGCTTTGGATAGAAACTATGACTCCTAGTTACTACTAGTCAGTGGAAACAGTGGTTTTATTTCAGTTAGAACTTTCTCTTGCTATTGTGTCTGAATTGATAGTTTGCTTTTTTGTTCCCTTTTTTTCTTTTTCCTCCAGAAAGACTGTCTTTAGAGCTCTTTTTGAAGGACTGGTTTTTTGTTTTGTTTTTTTCCTCCTTGGGAACTGACTTCCTTTTTCTGGAATTTGGCAAGATGACAGTACCTAAGATTTTCCTTTCTCTTCCCAGTACTTGCCATTGCACTGCTGCCAGCAGGGTTTGGTATCTGCTTGAGAGTCAGTTCAACAGCTTTTCTGATGCTCCATGTTGAATTCTTGTATTTCACAATTCAGCTGAAATTCTTGGCACCTGATGCCAACTTATCTTTCCATAAGGATCATGCTAATGTCAGCATTGTAAAATATAACCTTTCCTTAGTTTTTGAGGTCCTTTACTTTTAAGCCTCTTGCTAGCATTTGAGCACCTGAATTCTTGTGCATTCAGAGGTAGGTGCTTTCACAGTATGATTTGGAGTCTAATTTAATATTTAGTGTGAGCACACTGTTCTGCAGACTTGCTTTTGAATACCTACAGCTGTTCTGCTTCCCACGTGAAAACACATCAAAATTAAAGTTGGCAGGTCTCTTCAGGTGCAGGAATAAAACCTTTTACAGGCATGCACATGCAGGAAGTCACCAGGCTTGTGGGTTGCTTGTATTGTCTCTGCCCCCAAGATTCTGTTTGTGTTCTGCACTTGCTGATCTGCCTTTTCTGTGTAAGAAATTTCTGTAGTTCTGTGTCCCTCTTAAATCTATATCTGTTTACAACTATAACTAGAGCCCTGAATATTTCTGCTGCTTTGGGTGTAGTGTTCCATTTCAGTGTTTTTCTTCTTAACCTGCTTCAGCCTGATGAGTTATGACTCCATAGAACTTTTTCCCCCTAATTTATGTATGTTAGGAATTGGGTCATTTCTTGTGTTTTCTTAAATGCATTTCATTTAGCAGGGATCATAACCATTTGAAGTGATAGATGGATTTACATTTGTTCCAGACACTTTTGGAGTACAAGCTTGTAGTTCTTTACAAACAGGAAGCCCCTCTATCAAGTTCCTTACATGTGCTCTGTCTTTCAGTCCCAAAGGGAACCTTGTTTGGTTTGTTTTTGGGAAAGGGAGGGGATTGAATTCTGTCTGGGGAGTTGTGGTGTAGTGAGATGATTTAGGTTTATTTGTTCTTACCATGGTGCTCACCAAAAGAGCAATTAGGAAGATCATGTTACTGCATCACTTACATTAAGCCAGTAATACATTTTCAGCATTATATGGGAATTTAGAAAGAGGGATTGACTAGAGAGTTTAAAATACCAGGCCAGTTATGGTTGTCTGCTGACAGAATGGTTATATCCTTTTCTAAACTTTGCGCTGTAAGGTGGTACTCTTCCTTACAAAAGCAAAGTCAAAGGAAATTCCATAATAAATCTCAATTGAGTAGCTTCTTTCAAGTGACTTTACTGAATGTTTGCATCTTGGATATTCTCAGAATCAGAGTTGTCATGTAGGCAGTTATCCAGATACTGCCTGTTCTTTCCTTCTTTCATGTTCTTTGTGAGCAGAGTTGCTTTTCATGCAGAATAAGCGTTTGGTAGATGGAAAACTCAGATCATTGTAATGCCCTGATTTCTCTTCCTGCCTCTGTTACCTGAAACTGCTGTGTTAGCACAAACTTGGTTTTGCAAGAGCCTTAGTGAAACACTAGCTTGAGAAGTTTTAAAGAATCTGTGAAAAACAGCCTTTTATAATATTGTAATTGTATTTGTGTTAATGTCATTTAGCCACCTGACTTAAAATAGTTAGGATGTATGTGATGCGGTGATGTAAATATTTGTGCAGTGTTCACTTAAATTTTCAAGTAGTTCACTGTAGGCTGCTCCTACCTTTGGATTGCCTAACTTCTGAATCTGAATGTCACAAAAAAGGGGCTTTTTAGTAACTGGATTTTTAAAAAATTTGCAAAGCTGTAGTTCTAAGAAAGGTTATGTTACAAAGCAGCTGTGTATGTTGACTTCTACCTTTAAAGAAGAACATTTTTAAGTTCCATTTTGGCCTCTAATATATACTTTTAGGAAAAGTTCTAGTTGCTGTTATTTTTTGAAATGGTTTCAGGGCACTAGATCCTTCAATCTGCTCTTTGCGTTGTTTTGTTGTTTGGCTGAAGTCCTCGAATGGCTGCTGAGCAGCCGCTGGTCAGAACTGCAGGAGACAGGTCCTGCTCGTGGGCAGAGGGGAGCTGGCTGCTGTGACCCCAGACCCCCTTGGTCAGGGATGGATGCCCTTAGATCTTGGGGTCCGGTCCGTACTTGGGGCTGCTGCTGCACTACTTGCTGATTACTGATACCCTGTTTACTTCAAAGGTGAAGCTCCTCCCTGCAAGAGGATGGGGACTTTATTGGGGCAAACCTGTGGGACTAGGAACCACTACAAATCTAACTGCATTTTTGGTTGAAGATTGCCTTCTTTGACCTTGCCCTTTTCTCAGAACACCCCACATTGCTGCACATGTATTTTTCCACAAGGGAGGAAGGGGAATGGAGAGGAGCGGCATCTGGTAGATATTACTCTCCTTGTTCAATTTCCTAATTCTGAAAGGTGATATCCTGCTGATGAGTGCAGTATTAAACCTGAATAAAATATTGTGAATGTATTTGTATGTATGTGTGTATAGAAAGAGTAACCTTCTGGGAAATAACAGTGCTTAGTTCAAAGCTAAATATGTTTCACATCAGAATTTTATTTTGGATGACACAGTAGCCATTCTCATGCAGTCCACAGTCAACTATATGTCTCCCATAGTAGCTATTTTTGTGATTGGACTTACTCAAAAGTTAGTAACTTAGCATTTCATCCTTCTAATTTCTTGCTTTTGATTTTTCTGGTGGTCATCAAAAAGAATTTCTAACTCTGTAGCAAATCCCTTTCTTGTACTTTTGTGTTTGCATTTCATTCAATTAATTTTCTTATGTCTGGTAGTGATAGGAGCAGACAAATTATGTTTCCAACCCTAGCCTTGACCTTTATGCCATGTTTTCCTTACCTGCTATGCCCCCATTATGCATCTGTAAAATGAGCACACTTCATCTCTTCAAAATATGGTGTGTGATACTTAGCAGGTGTGAGGTATATTAAGGTCTTTGTTATGTGCAGCATAGTTCTCTTCAAGTTTATTGCCATCTTTCTCATTTACAGAAGTTTGTAAGGGAAAGCCTTTTAATTAAGGTGACATTTGCTGAATTGTTCTGGAGGATAGAAGAGAAATGGCAGCTATGAACTGTGTAATGTTACTTTAACCTGCTACTAGTTGGGGGTGTGTTTAACTTGTATGATTTCTGTGTATAAAAATTAGCCCTGAGTATTTTTCAGCTTGAGTTAAACTTAATACTCACACCTGTAATGCTTCCTCCTTGCAGAACAATATGACGCATTTGTGAAGTTCACGCATGATCAGATCATGCGACGATATGGAGAACAGCCTGCCAGTTGTGAGTATCTATTTCTTCTGGACCCTGTAGTAGCATTCAGTTACCAAATGTTCAATAATTCAGATGGCCATTGTTTGCTGTTAAGCTGCTAGGCCCTGAGGTAAAATAGTTGAAATTGATAATATGGAATATTGAAGTTGAAAGGAAGATGTGAGAGGAAATGCAGCTTGTGTTTAAAACATCTAGAATTATTTCCTGTAGCATGCTGGGGTTTTAATTTTGAAACCAGTTTTGATACTACCATAGCAGGTTTGCATACAGCTCGTATTTGTTACTTCCGTCATTAACTCTTTTTTTTGCTCTTTCCAGATGTTTCATGAATCACACTTTCTGCATATGTGGGCTGCCCTATACACCCTGTTCTGTTGTTGCAAGCTATCCCTGTAAAGACTTGCAGCAATGCCATATTTTTTCCCCCCTGTGAACACAGGTTATTTCAAGCTTTTGTCAGTGGCAACCACTCTTATGCAGCAACTGGTTTTGGAGTGCTCCCTGATGTCAGTACCACCTGGATGTGGACCTTTGCTACCTGTAATAATACCAGTGGCCTCATTTGCTGTATCATTACGATTTGGCTTCTTATGTTAATAAGTTTGAAAAAGTAAAGGATTAAAGCTGGTGTTCTAGAAGTTGCCCTTCACTGGTTGTGTAAATAAAAATGTAGAATGACACTTCTGACTGAAGTTAGTGTGGTTTTCATAACTGTGCACTACAACAAAGCTGTAATCACAGTTAAGTTAGAATGTAATCCCAGGACAATTTTAAGCAAATAGCCCACAGTACTGCCTGTGAAATAGTGAAGGAGGGCATTTCTGTATTCCATGACTTTTTTGGGGGTTAAGAATGGGTTTATATGATTTCTCATTTTTGTAGTTTTTATTTATTCTATCAGTCTTTAACAAATGTTTATTGCTGCAATTTTTCAGTGTATCATTGTTTTACTGCCCTTGTAGTACTGGAATTTAGTTGGAAGAATAAAACATTTACTTCTAATCTGTTTGTTTTTAATATGCAGGTGGAACTTTTGCTGTGTATGAATAAACTTAAATCTGAGTGTTTAAATGAAAACCTTATTTACTAGCGATAGTGGGTGGGTCAGTTTTAGATCAGGAGGAGGAGGTGGGTTAAAATCTCAGGTCATTCTTCAGAGGCAGAGAAATCTTGCTTAGATCAGCTGTATTGTTTCTTGTTGAGGAAGCATGTTCCGTACAGAATGGACACGAAACCGGTGATGTAACTTGCTGCAGCTGACTCAAACAGCAGCTGCACTTTTCCTGCAGATTTCAGTGACACATTAAAGGAAATCTCTTCATGAGGTAGAGCAGGTGCATGCACTGCAAGCTGGGACAGTGTAGGTATTGCAAGAGACGAAGGTGTGTAATGTCTGTTCAGGGCTGAGAGCCTTGTTGGGTGCATTCAGCCGTTGGCACACAGCTGCATCAGTGCTGACAGCTGTGTCTGGGCAGTGCTGGGTCTCAGAATCACTGCAAAGTTCCTACATGGCAAGTCCAGATCTCTGTTGTGGGGTGGAAGTATTGCTACCAAAGGCCTTGAGGTACCTGTTTTGGGGACAAGAAAGCAGTTTCAAAGTAGTCCTTTGATTATAAACTACTGTCTTCTCTAACTTAGTGTCAGCTTCTGGTTAACTGGAAGTGTGCTCTGTGACAGAACTCTGTCCCATTTCAAATCAACAGAGTGGTTTTAGTTGAAGCTGGCAGATGTGCTCCATAATTGGCTCCTGCTGATGCTTGCTTACAGTATCAGAGCAGCCTTGGGATGAGCTCTGGTTCTTGGTGAACTCTTTCCCTTTGGAGTGAGATTGAAGGTTCAGAATTGGACACATTGCCACAGTATCAGAGTATTTTCTGCTCACTTTTCTGAAACGTATCTTACCTAAATATGTGGATTATTTCAGCTTTATTTTCAGAATCCCAGAAATGAGAAATCTCTGCTAGACTTCCCTCTCAGGTCTTCTGTCACTGAAGATAAAACTGTCAAGGGCTGTAATTTCTGTTGTCTGCCTGGGAGTCCTCAGTCCCTCTCCTTGTTGCTCCTCACTTCTTGACCTCCTTTAATTAAGTTGCCCAGGCTAGGAAAACCACTGCTTCTAGGTGGACTACCATGCAATTTTTGGCATCCTGACACATCTCATGTATTTCCTGTGTTCTTATCTTTTCCTTTGCAATATTAAGATTTATAAATAAGAAGTGATGTCATGTTAGCACCCAGCCACTCCTGTACTGCTCCAAATTGATGCATAATAAGCAGTCTTGTGGCAGATGAAAAGCATGGTGCTGTGGGTGCTGATGTATCACAGCTGTGGTGTGCCTAGTCTGTGCCTGTTTTGGAAATGAGGTTGCATTCTTTGAAATTTTTCATTTTTTAACCTGCTGCTTATTCTGTCTTGGACTTCAAACTGGCTCCTTTTCCTAATCTCAGCGCCAGTATCTGGTGTGATGAATCACACATGAAAGGCTTGTTCTAACAAGAGATATACTCTTCAGTAGGAAGATGGTTGGCAGCTTAATGGCTGTTGAAAAAATGAGGAAAATTGGGGTGCTGTGAGGAGCTGGTTCGTGCTTGAAAACAAACTTGCTTTGCAGAGCCTTTCCAAAGGCTTTTGAGTCAAGGAGAAATGGGTACAATTCACTAACTATGCAGTTTCTGTCACTACACTTTGTCGTGGCCACGTGTAGAATATTTTTGTAATTTGTATGTAACTGCAGTCTTACCCAAAAGCCAAGCAAGCCGAGAACAGTTCATTGGAACTTAACAGAGTGAAACCAAAGATCTTGGTTAACCTGTTTTTAAGGTAGTGGTTTGTGCATTTCTTTCCAAGCACATCTCAGTTACTATGTATTTGAAAAGCAGCATGTACATCCTGCGTGTTGATTTTTGCGTCTAGATGTGAGAGCATATGACTGTAAGATGATTCAGCATTTTTCAGGGTTGCAAAGGAAGGAGATTCAAGCAGTCTTGTGAGCTGATGTTTGAGATTTGCCTTTGTACTCTTCAACAGCATGACCAGTCACAGATTCTGCTTAGAAACTCTGTGAAAGCTCTCTTCGTTCCCGAGTTGGGAATTGGGAAGCATTTAGAGGCTGGTGAAGTATTAAGAGTTTATGCTCCTGCTAACCAGTGCTTGTGACTTTTGTACTGGGAGTCATTGTCAGTGATGAAAAAAGTGAGAATGAATGGCTTTTACAGGTACCTGGCCTATTCTTATAGTTCATTGCTGTTGTAGGCTTCAAGATAAAAGAAAAATTACAATGTTTGTGTTTGAAACCAGTAGTGCAGTAGTGTAAAGAGGTGTCAAAGAACAGCATCTGTAACAGTAGAGAAAAAGGGTTTGAAAATTAGTAGAGTTAACTTGCATTCAGATCTGATTTTTTGGTAGTAGTTCTGTTGAAAGATATGGCTACCTAAGCCTATGACACAATTAGTTCAGAGGTGAGGCTTTACACTGTTGAGTTTCAGAACTATTACAGATGTTGGCGCTTTGGGGTTTTTTTGTCCTGTTTTCTTTAAGTGAACATTGCAGACAGTGAAGGTTTTCTAGAGTATCTGCAGAACATGTTACTACTATGCAGACAGTTGTAGAAATTAATTTTTAATTTTCCAGTTGAAGTCTGTATTTCAGCTAAGGTACATGAGGGTGTCTAAGCTGTGACTGATGTTGGTTCCAGATTCAGTGATAAGCTCTTTCCAGGAAGGCAGGACTGATTGCAAGGTCCAGCTTCTGAAGAAAAGTGAACTAAATTAAATTTATGACCAGTTTAGTTTGTGTTTTTAACTGTTCAACCTTCCTATCCTCCTTGCTCAAGAAGATGAAGTGCCAAGTACAGAATTAAAGATCTGATCCTGAGAAACCGTATGTAGCACAGCAAATGCAACTTTAACCATACAAATTTGTTACTAGTTAAAGGGAAGAAACAGCCATTAACTATTAATTTTACTGTTTTTATGTCATGTTGCCTGCACATTTGGGGATTAAAGGCCACACACTGTTGAGGCTGGTTTCTCTTTATTTCTGAATGTTTTACCCTCAGGGTGCGTGAAAGTTACCTGGGGTGAGGTTAGTGGAGGGGGGTGGCAGGGGACAGCTACACAGCAAAGCACTTGGCTCCCTGTCCTCTTGCACATCAGAGACATTTGGTGCTGCTCCCTTTCATTTGTCAAGTGTGTCTGTGAGATAAATGGAGTGAGGTTCAGGATGGGGGGTGTTCAGCATTCCCCTTTGCTGAAACGTCTTGCCTTCCTCTCTGCTGCTGGAAAGCTGCCTGTATATGCTACTGCACATATCCCTGAGCGTGGTCTTTAGGACAGAACGGGCATTTGTTACCTGTGTTTTGGAACTTCTGCAAGTGCTCCACTGCAATCCTGAAAATTCATGCTCTTCAGGTTTTTGTCGTCATTGTTTCCCAAGTTGTATGTTCTGGCAGTAGATTTTGATAAGCTCCTCCTCCCCCTCCCGAACTGTCTGGCAGCAATTAGAACCAGACCCTCACTTAAACACAGCAGGACGTGTTGCTGTGACTGCAATTACTGCAGCTGGAAAATACTCAACTCCTACCCTCTCTGAGCGTATTTAAACAAGTCTGACATCTCCTACATGCATTCCTGGGGTAACAGCTGGATGAGTTACTGGTTCTTGTAACAGGACTTCCCCTCCCCAGTACAGATAGGTTTATGGAAGCGATTCTGTCCTTGGAGCTCCAGGCTGGAGTACCAGTGCAGCGAAGCAGGAGCATCTGGAGTCTAGTGATGGCTAAACACAGGCAGCACTTCAGTGCCTCAGAAGGAAAGCAAAGCCTGTAATTCTTTCTCAGCCAGCTGAGGATGTCTGGAAGGTTTTTGGAGATACATAGCCTTTCACAGTAAAGTAATTACCACTCAACTTTGCAGTGGCCTGGGAGGGACAAAGTCTGAACACCTCTCTTAGCTGCAGCCCTTTTGAGGTGGCAAGGCTGCCCTTAAGTCCCTGCCCATACAAAGTGCTGCAGTGTGCCTGTCACAGCCCTCAGGAGGGTTTATCAAAGCAGGACAGACACACTGCTTGGGAGGACAATGCAGCTTTCCCCCTTTGGTTCCCAAGGCCTTTCCCCTGGTTGAAAAACAGGACACTGACATCGGCGTAAACACAATTTGCTCCTCAAACAGCGTCAAAATGTTCGTCTGAGAGGGCTTTTGAAGATGGATCATCAGATGAGCAGTGCTTTTACATGCTCAGCCTACACTGCCTTTCACACAGCTGTTTCCTTTGCCTGCACACAGCACAAACCCTTGGCAAAGAGGGAGGTTACAACATGGGCTTTAGGTGGCAAGCTCCCTGCCTTCCACCTGAGTGCACAAGTGCCATGTTCTCAGTCTGTGCTGACACAAATTTCCCTAACAGCAAAAGTCAGCTAGTACCCATCAACTTCACTAGAAAAAGGAAATTATTTAAACAGTTCACTTCTGTTCTTACCAAAGAGCAAATTTTACATCTTCGTCATTATTCTGTCCTCTTCCTAGACTTTTTAGGGAGTTAGGATCAGTTTGGAAGAACACACAGCAGAGGCTGAACATGGAAGTCCATAGTCTTCTCTAGCATACTTTATTTATTTTTAAAACTAGTTCAAGGATCTAAAAGGCATTTTATAATAATGACCCAAATCCTATCAGCTTACAAGGATGTTAATAATACTGCTTTATCACTTCTGTGGCTTACACAGCCAGTGTTGTCCTTTTGGCTTTCTAGCCTGAGTTGTATCAGTGTACTGTTAAATATCACACATCAAAGAAGATTGAAACTGGCACAACAATACAGTATTTGGAACATGAGCAGTAACAGAGAACATTACACAGGGAAGATGAGCATTAAAAAAAACATTCTCTATTCAAGCTTGCCCAGGCACTCAGAATGTATCACAACATTCAGGCACTGCTGACTTTGACTCAGTATGCAAAGTTAGCGAGGAGTGTTGTAGTGGGAACACAGCCCTTGCTCTGTAGAGAAGATTTATTGGCACCTTGGTGGCACATCAACAGCCTCCCCATGTCAGCCTGGCCACGTGGTCAGTTTTCTGCTTGCTGGGCTTTATGAAGCCCAGGAGCTCTAGCTCAGAAACGGCTCGAATGAAGCGAGCTCTGGATGTGTCAGTGAAGGAAACCAAGTACACTTTTCATGACACAGTGACAGAGACACTGTTCTCTTCTTGCAGGGGAAGATTTCTCTGTCAGGGTAAGCACAGATTACACAATGTGTTGCACAATGAAATTGCTGGAAATAAGGGCAGAGCACAGGTTGCCTACAGAAGCACAAATCTTCAATCTAAGCAGTTCTTCTGCCACATGCATACAACCTGACAGCAGAGTTCCTTTTCCCACTGCTAAGAGAAGCTTAAAGCCTACAAATATACCAATTTTGTAGTGTCTCAGAAGAATTTATACTTTTATGTCCCTTGACAAAAAAATAGATAATTACAGAGATTTTTTCTGAGGTTTCATGGCACCACCTTCTCCTTACTTTTTATTCACTCTGCCTTTCTTGCTGCCTGACATACAGGTTTATATTCCTGAGTTAGAGAATTTAATTTATTGTGAGTGACAATTAACAGTGAAGCTTGTAAAATAAGAAAGGCCAGGAAAGCCAGGTATAGTATTAGAGCATATAATTATCCTTCCTTTAGTTAAGCCTTTTTTTGTACAACTATTCATTTCTTCTCTGTGGCAGCACTGCTGCTGTAGCCATGAGTTTTGGTTCCAATGCTCATCTATTACATATTCTTTAGACCTCGGTTCAGAATCAGGACAAAGTAAGAAGCAGAATGGTTGTCCTCTGGAAAGTAAGTTCTCAACTCTAAGGTACTAGAACATAATGAACTACTGCTTGTATTTCTCCATCTGCTCTCTAGGTCACAGCCCTCCTTCCATCTGTTCCCCAGTAATGTTCTACCCTTATCCAGCAGCTGTACCAACTCTCTGATGATTTAATCAAACACTTTCAACTTGTTTTATGGACTTTCGTTTCTGTTTCAGACTCAAACAACTCCCACAGACAAAAGCTGCTCTCTTACCTCACCACTCCCAGCCCAGCTACCCCAACAGATCTATTTCTTAGACATTTTCAGTACATTAAGGCTATTTAAAGTAATTTTTCTGTAATTAGTTAATCAGTGCACATTAAACTCTATTTTAAAACCCCTGGTTCATAAATCCTGCAAGCTTTTCAGTGTCAAGCTTGAGAGAAATGAGAAAGGATACTGGATAATATCATCCACCTGGTCTGAGGAAGCTGCATCTGCATTTGGTTCCTCAGCTGCCGTCACCACAGTTGAGAAAGCCTAGAAAGGCAAAAATAGCACAGATGTATTCCAGTTCATAGACAGACAGAGCTGCATACAAAATACTGAGCTCTGAGCTGAAGGCTATCACACAGGGGGAATAAGATCTCGGAAGGAGAACTCTATGAGCGTGTCAGTTCAGCAGCAATCGAAGAGCAAGCAAGGTTACAGATTACCATGGCAGGAATACAGAATGCAAGACATCCCTCTGTGAACTCGTGTGCCTGCATTTTAAATCTCAAACAGTTCTGGGTCCTGACCCATTCTCAGAGAAACTACAGAACTGAACAAATATTCTCTGAGTGTGACTGCTTAAATATTCTGGGGAAGTGATAGAGGTAAGTTGGCTGTGAAGAAATCTATAAAACTGAGGGACAGCAAGATTCTGGGTAGGAATATACAATACACAAGAAGCAAGGCAGCAGCAAACAAAACACACGTGAAACAAGCAGGAGTATCCTCTAAACTGCAGGTAGTTAAGCTACAGAGTTTCTTGCAGAGGATGCCGTGGTTGCTAAAATATACTGGTAATGACATCCAGGTAGGTTTATGAAATACAGAAGAACCACTCAAGTTTAGGAAACCTTAGAACTAAAATGTGATTGTTGGCCTGGGAGACTTTATCATATTAATGTATGTTCTCTTGCCATACTCTCTCTGCTCTTGGCTACAGTATAAGACAGGTTATCAAGCTAGAACGACCTGTGCTTTTCCTTGGCACAAGCATTCTCTCCAAGAGCCCCACTTGGCTGTTTCCATAAAAGTGTCACAGGATACTTATAAACAAAAAAAGAAAGGCAATTTTGTTAAGCACAAAATCTGATCTGTGCCGACCATAAAACAGAAGCAGAACCAAAGTAGTTTCATCAGAGAGTAACAGAGGTGGAAATAAATGATTTGTGATAGAGGAAGACTTATTGGAGTTACTGTGGGTACTTGCGGTCTTGTGAAGCAAGGTATGGAAGGATTTAAGCTGTCAAAAGGGGCACTAAA
This sequence comes from Pomatostomus ruficeps, assembly GCA_013400735.1. Taxonomy (NCBI): domain Eukaryota; kingdom Metazoa; phylum Chordata; class Aves; order Passeriformes; family Timaliidae; genus Pomatostomus; species Pomatostomus ruficeps. Next base: position 54,463 of record VYZT01043108.1, read on the forward strand.
GAAAAGTAGACATGCAGCAAAAAGATCAGAATACTGAAAGCTGGTAAAGGTACTGTTTGCATCATCACATACCTCTAACCAATCAACGAGATTAATCAATCTGCCACACTCCAAATGAAGCTTATACACTATGCATATGTCAGGGGCTTTATTAGAAATGCCTCCTCCATCACATTTCAAAGCTTGATTCTGATGAAAAAAAATTGAAGGCAGTAACTTTGATCAGTGTTTAATCCTGAGCAATTTTAAGGGCTAGATGAAACATTATTTCAGGTAATTCAGATAGCAGGTATTTTAAGCAAATGTTTACTCTTTGTGTGTTTAATGGCAAGTTCATGGTACAAAAAAAATCAAACAACCCAATAGGAAAATAAGAAAGCATATTATTAACAAAAACCCAACAAAATCCTCCCCAGCTACTTCACTCCTGGTGTTCCATCTGTAATTGTACACTTACGCAGAATCTACTGTAATGAGTGATTATCTGATTATGCTTTTATGTAATTTTTTTGCTAGTTCTATTTACATATGAGAGAAATACTCAGTTTTATGGACTCAGGAGAAGAAACTAGTCATGATTTGCCATGTGGAAAATAGGAAAGCATCCGTTTCCCCCTCCCCGTGAAAGGAAGACAGTGTAGATCTGTCCTCTGTACTAAAAATCATAATTGCTCATCTCAGAATTGTATCTTTGAAATGTAACAATCATTTATCTCTGGCTTGAAACTCCGCATCTATAAAGGCAAAAGTCTAATTTCTCATAAAATATTCTGTATTTCAGGAAATCCATAGAATCATTAAGGCTGGAAAAGCCTTTTAAGAGCATCTGAGTCCAATGATTAACCCAGCACTGCCAAGGCCACCATTAAACGATGTTCTTTACTGCCTCATCTACATGTCTTTTAAATCTCTCCAGGGACAGTGAGTCTGCAACTTCCCTGGGCAGCCTGTTCCAATGCTGCTTCTTTCCAGGAAATTTTTCCAAATATCCAACCTAAACCTCCCTTGATGCAACTTGAGGCCATTTCCTCTTGTCCTGTCAATGATTCCCTAGGAGAAGCCAACCCCTGCTTGGCTACAACCTCCTTTCAGGCAGTTGTCATAAGGTCCCTTACGAGCCTCCTTTTCTCCAGGCTAAATACCCCCAACTCCCTCAGCTGCTCCTCATAGGACCCTTCCCCAGCTCCACTGCTCTTCTCTGGACACACTCCAGAACCTCAACGTCCTTTTTAACGTGAGGGGCCCAGAACTGGACACAGAACTCAAGATGTGGCCTCACCAGTGCCGAGTACAGGGGAACAATCCCTGCCCTGGTTCTGCTGGCCACACTATTGCTGATCCAGGCCAGATGCCATTGGCCTTCTTGGCCCCCTGGGCACAGCTGACTCATGTTCAGACACCAACACCTCCAGGTCCTTTTTTGCTGGGCAGCTTTCCAGCCTCTTGGATTCAGGTCATCAGCACTGAACCATTTACTTGGGAAGTTAAAAAGCCACTCGAGCCAGAGGCAAAAGTCTCTGTACAGCTGCAGAAATTTACAGCATTTCGTTTCAGTTTCATGCACTCTAAGAAGTCAGCTGTCTTAACATGAAAACAATCACTGATCATTCCTTTCAGCTCACAGAAGTTTTTTCTAAAATGCTTGTATATGCTAGTGAAATATACAAGTTACTTTTGGGAAGTTATAAAGCTGTAGCAATGACAGATACCTTCAAAAGGAAAATGCTTTTCAAGAAAGGAAAGAAGGCTAGGCAAAGAATATAACTTTGCTCAAGAATCTCTAGTTTACCCATAGACCTGAATTTCTGCAATTTGTGAGACTCAGCTGGAGTTTGGACTCTGGCACTTATGAGACATTTCACAATTTCCAGAACACCTAGCAATTTTCAAGTTTATTTACTCTCTACAAGGAACATAAAAGCTGTAGACCTTAGTTTAATATCTGTCAGTGCATTACAAGATGGTTTCCAAAAAAATTCAGAGAAATATGGCTAACCCCTCACAATGTTACAATGCAGACATTAGTTTATCAGACTGTAACTCAGGAGTGTACCATAATAGTTTCAAATACTCCCATGTTAGTACCTGGCACAAATGAGGTTACACTTCTGGCTGATCTAGATCTGGTGGCTCACCACTGCCCAGAAGGACAGCACTACGCTCTTCTCTTTTTTCCTCTCCTACTGCACCCAGCTCTGTGGTTTCCTGCTACTCACCCATGTGCCAACCCAGCAATGCTGGACACTTTGCGTGGATTTTCTAATTTTAAGGTCAGGACAACCAAGAGAGGATGCAACTTGCAGGGCAACTGCACACCCCTGGAACAGGTTCATTTATAGAAATTACTATCTAGCTGGGCCACAAAGTGCCAAGGGTGATCGTGAAAAGATATTCCTGATGGGCACTGTGGGGTCTCTGCCAGCACCTGAGAGAACCCAAACTCACATGTGGTAACTGGGTCAAGTCTCTACAGCACAGCCGGAGGGAGCTGCAGCTGCCAGCAGGGAAGCCTCGGATTCCTGAGGCTGCAGCACACATGTGGGCCCCCAGAGGAAATACCCAGGCTGACAAGCAGGAAGCTGCCCTAGAACAAGCAGCCAGATGTGAAACCATCTGTGCAGCACAGAGGTGCTACTCCCAAAAGAAGAGAACAGGAGTGGGAGCAACCCAGAACACTGCTGATGAGGAACCGCTCTTGCCTGAGCCTGCCCCAAGGCTACACAGAGGACACACTCATACCTTGCTCTGGAATCAATGCTGTTATCCCAAGGACCAAATCCTCTTTCCCTGATACGGGAGCTGGTATCCCAAGTTTCAGCTTTTTAAAGTTTCAAGGGATCAGTGAAAACAGAATTACACAGGTTTGGTGCAGTTTTTTGGGGTTCTCCCACCCCCCCTCAACCGTCCCCGATAAATAGGACCCTTGGTTCACGTTTTGCTAAATAAATAACTGGACTGGACTCCTGTAAGCAGGGCATCACACATTAATCATTCACTGGCACTCTACTGAAGCACTTTTCTCTCCTGGTCTTCTAGAAGGAACAGTTCTGGAGAACTTTGCTCTGGTCATGGTGCAGAAAAACACAAACTGTGCAAAAGTCATAGATGGAAAAAATATTTGACTCATATGGATGAAAATGCTAAACAAGGTACTCAGCCAATACTGCTACTGTTAGAAACTATGCCAAAACTTCACAATCTTCTCAGAAAACATTGGAAATATGTGAAAGCATGTCCAAGTACAAAGTACAGGATGACAGGGCTTTAAATCTTGTCAACTCATCAAAGAGAAGAGAATACTTATTAAACATATCAGCAGTTAGACTTTCTTAACTGTCCTAGTCTATATTTTTACAGGTTTTCTAAAAATTTTAATTACTGACGTTGATATTAGGTTTCTTTAATGGTAACTTGCTAACTACTGTTCTCATAAATAAGCTCTGTAAGTGGTTTTATTAATAACTCCTGCACACAGCAGAACTGAAAACCCTCATTCAAATCGAGGACAGTGCCAACAAACCCAATACAAATCAGGTTGTAGACTTCAAAGCTGATCTTTATCAAGTATGGTTCCTGATAACTGTTGGCTTTGACTCAAGTAGCACATTACTCAGATACAGCTACAACCAATATTTTCTTCAAAAGTATGATCAGTTTTTAAAGAAAAATGTTAGTGCATAAGAACAACCTCAAGCACCATGTATAACCAAGGAAAAAAAGAGATTTATGTTCACTCCTTTTCCAAATCCTAGTCTGTTTCTTTCTTTTGGTCATCCTGTAAGTCTGACTTATGAAACAAATGAAAAACAATCTGCTTTCCTCTTCTAGAAAAGGGCAGGATTAGACTGACAGAATCAAGGATGATCCTTTTCTTGGACTCAGAAAACATAGGGTATCAATACACAGCAAGTATTAAAATAAAATGACAGAGAAAAACAAAGGACTCGGTTAAATACACTGGATTTATGCTGTTTTAATGTTATGACTCCACCTTAACAGCCTTCACCTTACAGCTAATCTACACAGAGAGGACTGAGCACTAGCCCTGTAAAGAAAGTCTCTGGGAAAAGTAACAGACACTGTATCTTTCCCCGTGGACAGTCATCCCATTTGTAGAGGAGGACAAAATTGCTTTTCTGCTATATCTACAGAAGAACGAAAATATCATGGCTAGAACATGCTCTGGAAAATGGTTTCCTCCTACAGAACTCTTTCCAGAACTACCTTCTTTATTTCTGCAGACAGATTCCCCAGCTCTTTGAACAAAGTCCCCAGTTGCTTATCAGCACTTGCTAGTTCTCTGCAAAACAGCTGAATATGTGCCAAGCTTCATGAAACAGCAAAACTCAGCCTTGCACACCATCCTCACACAGCCTTCCAAAACTACTCCAGCACCACAAAGAACCCAGGTGTTTCTTACCTTCAGGTACCAGTGTGGGTTGTTTAAGGCTGTGTGCAGTGCAGTCCTGGGGGCAGCATTCAAGTGCCCTCGGAGAACAGTGGCTGAGTTGAAATATATGACCTCATGCAGCGTCCTGTTGTCTGCAGGAACAAGGTATTTTCTGGAAAAGCATGAGGTACGGGGGCAGTGGGGGAGACACAAGCTTCAGCTTAAGGGAAACAACACAAGTCTGCTGAGGTCAGACTACAAAAATGCACGTTTCCCAACCAGTACTGAAAAATCTCTGAAAAACAAGGTGAACAGCACTGAAATGAACTTTTAAGCAAAGAAGTCTGCTATTATCAACTCTACATCTTATGGATTTAGCACAGAACTCTAGCTGGGACGCTGACAAATTAAAAAATAAGAGCAGCAGCTACTGTGCTAATCCAGTAAAGTACTCCACAGATCTTGGTTATCCATCTCAAGGCCTCATCATGAGTCTCTGCTCATCTTTGTCTTCCTGTCTGAAGCTTTTTGCTTTGCACAGTCATTCTTCTGTTAGCTTCTCTGCCTCCCCCCCACCCTCTATAACTAACAAGTGCCTTCATCTCTTCCCCCACCACAACAAGCCTTTCACATTTTCCACTACAGAGCTGCCTCCAAAACTGTATCTGCTACAGCTTGCTCACCAAAACAGTTCCTGAAATGGACAGGATATCACACTTGACATCTGTACAGTTTCATAAGTAGAACAGATCAGCAAAGATTAGGGTAAAGACTCTTGACTTTATTTTGCCACTTATTTTGTACCCACTCCTCCCTCAACATTGTCTCAGTATCCAAAAGTAAATTGGTCAATTCATATCCTAATTATTTCAACTAATCTACTGAAAAAGCGGTGTGGTTTGTTTTGGTTTGGTTTTTTTAGTTATTATTTTTAGACCCCTCAAAGAAAGAATAGGAAAGAAAAAAAAGTGTGGCACAGGGACCAAGATACAATTTTGACAAGATTAACATGTTAGTAAAATTTCATTTGCTATTTATGGTGCAAACTAGTGCAGGAATATGAAACAGGAAGGCTCACCTTACAAGACTGTCTATATAGTCAACAACTTCAAAACGAAGCATTTCAAACTTTGTCAGTTTCTTAGACCTCCTTGATTCCTTCAACTCCAACAAAGTCTTTAAAAAAAAGTGGTGCATAAGACTACATGGGAGGCAGTTATTCTCTGGAGAACACAATCTGTATGTTTAACATGTATAATTAATTTTTGCTGGCATGTTCTCACTGATGTTTGAAATGTAATCATGGAGTTATTTTTATTTAGGCCAATGTATTCAGTTCTCAAACCCATCGGAGTTCGAGAAATTCAAAGAAATATTTGTTAGGCAGAATGTCTAAATTACAAGTTAAATAAAAAGAAAACATCTAATTTGCATTTTAAAATTCTGGTTTATGATAGATATTTTCTATAATTTTCTATGTGTCAGGAAGGCCTGAAATACATAGTGGGTACTTATTCATTCATTTTTAAGATGAGACACAAGCAACCCTTTACTCAGAGCTCCCGCAAGCTGGGAAGAACTAACCAGAATATTTTGAAACAATTTACAGAACCAGGCAGTAAAGCCTACACAGGCCTAACCTTCTGAAGGTGATAAAGGTCTGTCTTCTTCTGGAGCTCCTTTTGTGACGATGCGGACACATCTCGTTCTTGGGAAGCTTCTGCTACTGGAAAAAAACTAACGTTGGATACATGGGGTAGACTTTTCCTACATAAACCTCCTAACTCAAGCAATCTTAGAAGTACTCAGTAGTTGTTCACATAGACCCAATCACAGGCAGCTTTTGGGTCTTGCATCTTGTAAAATTTGTTAAAAAAGGAGTCTGTAGTACAGCTTAGCTCACAGTGATTAATAACTGAAGCAATTCAGCCCTGAGCAAAGGCCCAGCACTTTAATTCTGTTTAGGCCATCCTAGGTCATACACTCGGCATTTGTAAACTGGACAGATTAGTACTAGGTACTACTGATGCTTTTGGAGTATTCAAAAAGCCACATGCTGCATTTTTTTTCCTCTTCTCATGTGCAGAAAAACACTGTGTAAGAAATGAGTTCTCCCTACATAACCCAGAAACTGCAACCAGAGGAGCAAACAGAAGCATGCTCAGGTATTTCATTGTCCCAGTTTTATTCTCACCTTAATTTATAACAAAATTGCATCTTCATGGACATGTAGTCTGTTGATCAATTGCACTAATTACTAGTAATTTTTAGGTAAAAACGAAGAAGCAAAACCTCCCAAAGCACAACCACTGCTAGAATAAGTGATAATCAAAACAAAATGTATCTAGATTTCTTGCCTTACTTAAGAAGATGGCAGATGGAGATTCCACCCACACATCACAGGTAAAGTTCTATCAGCAGTGATAATCATGATATCTAAAAGCTTTTTGGTGACTTGCAGAGAATGATATGGTATCTTCCAGGGTCCTGTGGACATCTGTTTGAGTACTGAAGACTTCAAATCAGAAAATTTCTTCTCCAGTAGTACACCAATATATTTTTTTATTTTTCGAATCCTCCAGCTCAAAATAGACTGAAGATATTCTGTTTATTCAAGCTTCATGATTTTATGTTTTTCAGTTGATCAGGCAGTCAGGACAACGGACTTTGTTGTCATTATAAAAATATCGTATTTTGGACTATCCTTTCACTCTAAGGGCTCTGTGGGTGATTTAGGTACATCACATTTTTGGCAGATTTCTGAGAACTCCCACTGAAGATCAATACCATCACACAAATATGAAGTAAGAAGTTTTCTAACTCAGCAATCTATTCACGCACTGTATATCTTAATTTCCCCCTCTCACCTTTTCTTTGGAGCTTAAATTCACTTTGAAAACAAATTAAGATCATTCATGGATTCAGCAGACCTTCTCTGCTTTAAAACTATCTTCAAGTCCTAAGTGAAAATAAATACTGTCTCTTTTGCTTTATAATTCTGCAAGTTCTGAATCCCCAGAGTTGTTGTTCTTTATTTATTTCCTGAAGGTAACAGTCCAACTACTTAAAAGCCTTTTGCTTTAATTCTTTTTTTTCAAACTAGACAAGCCTTTAGTTTTCCATCATAGTTCAGATTCCTCAGTGCTGGTACCGTAAGTGACACACACAGCTTTTTCGAAGTGATGACCTATTTTCTCTACCATAGCTCTGCTTTTACTACTACTATTAAAAATACATGGTACAGACAAGAGTTGATTATTTTGGACAACCCTCAGTTAACCGTAGGGTGTTACATGACTACTTTAATTAATACTGACTGCATTTGGGAGTTGTTGCCTACTTGTCCAAATACTGGGTAGCAACCACACTGATAATGAGCTTAATTATTATGTATGAAACAGGCCAGATGATAACCAATTCATCTTCAAAAGCGAATCTTTGGGGAGTGCTTCTCCATAACTCAGGGGAAGCAATGAAATTCCTATTCCAGAAGAATGCTGGAATACATCATACTCCTGATTCAGAAAGAATGCAGCAGTTTCAGTTAACCTGCCTCTGAAAGACAGAATGCTGCTACTCATTTGCCTTGCTAAACTTTGAAATATGTCCTCTACCAAGAACAATCAAATCCATGGGCTTGAGGAGATAACAGCCTGTCAGAAGAGCCCTGACAACTGGCACTCAGGGGGGTCCTAGCTCTGAACAGGCAGGGGAAAGAACCTTGCACACATTTGGGTTAAATACCATGTCATAAGGAAGTCTGCTGCTATTTATCTTTAAAAATAGTTTGTTTTTAACGACTGCAACATCTGCTAAAGTGCTCAAAATACATTCATGAGAGATTTAGGGGATAATGTTTGCTGATCTGTCCAATTTCTTATCTTACATCACTCTACCATATTATAAAAAACATGAACCACACACCAGTAAAGAATATAAACATTTCCTAATGTCATGCACAAATTTTTAAAAAATCCTGCAAATATGATGATTTAATGCGATGACAGGCTAGCTCAGGGAAAATGAAACTCATTGGTCAGATTACAAAACAGCTTTTATATAATTTGTAATGGAATACATGATGGTACACACCCACCTTCTAGATTCTGAAACTGGGTCAAGAACTTCTTCAACTTTTCTACTGTTGTATGAAACTCCTTTCCAGAAGATGACATCAAAATTTCCACACATTGTTGGAGCATGGTTACCAAATCAGTCTTATTCAAAATCCTAAAAGATAGAATTGTTGGCTGAAGTTGAAACGCAGAATGATGAAACAGCTTTCAAGCTTTCAATGTTCTTAGTTGAAAAAAGTAAAAAAAAAAAAAAAATTGAAAAACTCCTTCTAAAAGAAAGTATCTCCAGAACTTCAAGCATTCAATCTTGCAACAAAGTCACTTTTTTTCCCTGCTGTCATTAACAGAAAGAAACAAACCAATTAGGTTTGACGTCCTTCATGTTTTCCTGCAGAACAGCTGTTTTTATGATTATCTAAAAACACCTGCTGGACACAGGAGTTGCAATTTTTGAAACTGTGAGTCAGAAGCCAAACCAAACAAAGGCCCCAACACCCAAACTCCAATCATGGCAGGGTTCATAACTCATTCCCAAGAAGAGTAAATGAAATGATTAAAAAAAAATCACTACGTAAACACATCCACAAAACTACTCTCTGTGACTCAGAATTACTCTCAAATGAAATCAGTATGCTTTTTTCTGTATTTAACTGCTGTAAATGTAACCATCACTAGAATGCCAAAACCATTCAAGTTGGAAGGGACCTCTTGAGATCCCCAGGCCCAACCTCCAGCCCAGCATTTACTTATTATTTAGTTATTAGGGTCTTTCCCAAATGTCACCAAGTTCTGCCCAGTCTCAAAATCCGAATTTAAAATATATCAAAGCAATGATGGTGGTCAGTGTGTCAGGCCGTGGGTTTCCTTATCAGCTACCTAAAAACTGACTAAGAAATTTAAGGAAGAATTCAGAAGAGGCTGGGGAAACTCTATGGATATCTGGAGGGAGAACTGCAATCTGAGCTCTAGTTTCTAACTGGCAATTTATACTAAATGCTTATAAAGGTTAAAATTTATAACTTCAGTTTATCCACTTCAGGGTTATAGATTTTTGCAGGTGAGGTATTGCCCTCAGATACACTTGTTTTGTACAGAAAAGCATCAGGAGTTAACACAAAGCGTGACCTTGACCACATAAAAGGCTAGAAAACATTTTGAAACTGTGTTATCTAATATAATGGGTAAACAAGATAGCCTTGTTCCAGGCCAGACAAAACACTGCAGTTAAACACCCAGGATGAAGAGAAGACAAGCAGATCTGGATCTGTGAATGGGAAAGAACAAATTTATTTTCACCGTATTATTCTAAAGGAAATGTCAAGTTCTAGAAAACCTTATTTACAACAACAATGGGATTACAGAGCCCAAAGAACAAGCAAGAAGACAGTTATCACATATGAGAAAACAGTAAAGGATCCTTTTCAACCTTTTAGGTTTGAGATTACTGCAAGGTATGCCAGGTAACAGTGGGGTTAAGATTTTAATTTGGTGAGGAGTCAGGATTAAAGCAGAAAGGAAGATCTCAGATTACCAAAAGTAAATAAATGTCTGTGATTATTCAGACAAAAAGTTATGAAAGAGAAGAAAGGAAGCTAGAATGAAGTCCACAGAAACTCCTTCTGAATGCCCAAGTGGGGAATCACCTGAAGAAGGGATACCAGGTTGGTCAGCACCAAAATGACCAGTCACAGAAGGGCAGGACTGTGATAAGCAGCATGTGATGAAAAGCCATCCCTAATTAGCAGACAAAAACCAGAGTACAATATCTAGGCAGAAGACAACAGGGCAGACAGTCCTTGAAGTTTTGCCACCCAAAATCTTGACGAGATGTCCCAGCCAGCTTCACATAACCAATCAAGTGAGACATTCTCCAATCTTCTCGATCTCTCTCGTGATGGAATTAATGCAAAATGAACTAAAGCTCACACATTCTCTCTGTCACCCAATGGTATCTTTTAGACTCTGGAAAACTCAGGTAGAGTAACTACTGTCTAGATTGCTCAAGTTAGATCATCTGAAACACCATCTTTGGGGACAGCTCTTGTAGCAGAAAGGATAAAAGCCTGTCCAGGGAAGCAGAGAAACCAATCACAAAAAACCCCATAATTCAGCAATTTAAAACCTTACATTCAAACATAATTAATGAAAGGCAAAAGAGATACTTTGTTAGAAAATGGGAAATAAGCTGACCTAAAGCTTCTCTATTTTTTACTGTCTAAATACAAGGAAAAAAAGATGGATTCCAGAAAAATACTGCCAAGGAATGAGGCGATGGTGAAGGGTGAACATAAGGATATCAACAGGTGATGTGGCTCCTAGGAAGGCAGAGATTTTAAGGAACACTGAGTAACTTTTAAACCTGAGCAAAAGGGGAAAAAAAAAGATTGTGAGTAGAAGGGGAAAGATCACATTTTATCGTTTTCTTCTAAAATATAACAGCAAGACTCTGTATAGAAAAAGCACAGACAAGAGGAATTATTTGTAAAATGGCAAAGAGAAGTTAAAAGCTGAAAAAATGATAATCACAGCTAGAATTCCAAGTATTTGAAGAAATCATGTTGGAGGAGTTTTGTTAGGAAAATGACAGAATTTCTGGATTAAAAAAAAGAATCATAGAATCATCATCTATGACAGGAGTGACCATGATCACTGTATTTCTATCAGAGGCTCCCACAGCGGGAGGCAGGACCAAAAGAACAACAGGAGGGAGATGAACAGACAAGAACAAAAGGCAAGCAAGCCAGAATCTGATGGCAGCATCAACTTTGAGATAGGAAAAGAGACAGATGAATTCAGAGAGGATGAAAGCAAATTAAACACAGGAGAAGAGAGAGGGAAAAATGGCCAAGAGTTATTAAGAGATTACAGACAGACAGTAGAGGAGAGCAGAATGACACATTTGTGGGCAAGAGCTGAGAGGTGATTGAGTCAGAGAAGGAACACAGGGAAAGACTGCAGAAATGACAAATCAAGCATGTAACCCTTTCAAAGCAAGGAGGGTAAAGAACACAGAAAAGTGGCTGTGTGTAAGAAACACTCAGTATGGCAAAGGCAGAGTTTGAAGAGTGTGTTTCCTTGTGCGTGCATCAGCCCAGAAAGTTACCCTCCATCCACCATTTATGTTTTTTTCTGTGCAGTTTTACTGTCACACATCACACCAGACCAGCTCAGGGGGTCTGGAAGAGGCAGTTACGGTAATGGGGTCGCAGTGGCTCCCTGTGGGACAAAGCTGAGGGATCATTTGAATGAGTGCATCTATCAGGAGCCAGACACCTGCCATGTGTCTGTTTAAGGCACATTTGGAAGTCTGTAGCTGCAACACTGCAATTGAAAGGTTTTCGATCCAGAAAACTGGCTTTGACATTTTAAACACTGACAGACAACATAAGTACAGGCTCTCCTAAAGTCCTACGCTCACAGTATCACAAAAAATTAACTCAGTCCCTGTAAAAACTGTAAAGGCAAATTAGGAAGAGAAGGAAAGCAGTAAAATAAAAAAGAAAGGCCTCAGCTACTATTCATTTGGAACAGATTATTCTAATTTTCAGAACAGATTAAAATTTAAGACAACTAAGACTAATAATTTGATTGATAACATCTACCACAATCATACTTTAAAAGACAAAACTCAACTCGTTCTCATTCACACAAAGTAATTCCAGTGGTTTCAGCATAATTATTCAGCGCATATGAGATATTAGAATCTGGCTTAATTTCATAGAAATCAGGAGAAAACCCAACAGTAGTCAATTATACTTGCAAACAACCCTAAAACTTGCTGTGAACAGGTAATATTCTCAGCTTTAACTTCCAGAATAACAGATGACTGGTATTTTCCATGTGTACAGTGGTATTAAAACAAAATGGGAAAAAAAAAAATCACCTTGCTAGCTGAAGAGATGACTCATACTCCTCTGTCTCCCACACTCGGTTTTCCAAACATGCACAGTGCAACTCTCTGATCTGTTATGCAGAAAGTGAAGAAAGGATAAAGTGTTTTACAAAGTAATGTGGAAATCTTACAACAAGCTGTTCAAAGCAACATGCAATTCCTTTAGAGCTTGTTTTCCGAAGATGCAGAATGATTGCAAAAGAAATGACAGCACTTAATATCTTCCAGAACTAAGCTTCTGCTGGAGACTGTTGCTCTGCACCAGGTTCCAAACAACCAACATTCAGGTGAAGATAACTGCAGTGAACAGAAAGGAACTCCAGTCAAATGCCCCAGCTAAAACATCCTTTTATTCTCAAATACTGGGACAGTTCATGCTGCTTTTGTAGTCAGTGACAGACTCTAGTAACAGTATGGAATACATTGAGAACTGAGAGACAAGTGCACATGCACAGAATATATAATTGCTCTTCTACTGGAAGAAATTGCTTAGCATGAGAAAGTAGATTAAATAACATAAGAGCAACAGGACTATTAAGAGCAATTATCACTGTTCCTCCTACTATTGCTTTTTTTCTGTACAGGAGGTTGCTAAAAACTCAGTTTCTTCATCTGAGTTGACTAGTGATCTAACAGGTGGTAGAAGAGTGTACATTGTCTCCAATGCATACAGATAATCCCAGATGTGGGAAAGTCAGTGTGTGGATCCTTTAGCTGATCTGTGCACCTGCCTCCTCCTGGAAACTCCTTCCTGCTGACTGACAAGGTATCATCCATGCCAGTAAAGAAACCACATGCTGCTATCCTCTGCCCAGAGCAAGGAAGCATCTGTCTTCATTTCAAGAAGCAGGGGGCAAAACAGCACATTAGCAAATAAGAAGTATGTATTTAGATGTCATACTTTGAGGCAAACACCCCCCCCAAAATCAAAATCAAAACCACCACAGCAACAACAAGAACAACAACAACCACCACATATAATAGTACATCACCTGCTTGCCCAGAGGATACTTCGGAAGAGAAGATGTGAAAACATGAAGACATCTCAAAATTGAAACATAATTTTCATGGTAAACATGTAAGTCCTCCAGCAACTTCTCTGTTTCTTCCTACAGTGATAGAATAACTTCAAAAGTAATTTTGACATCCATTTAAAACTCTCATAAAGCACTTAAAATGACTCTGAAGTTCTGATATTGTAGTGTGCTATGATTTAAATCACTGATCTTAAATTGAGACCACTGAGCAAAAGAGCTGTATTTCAACAATTCACTGCATTCACATTACATATTGTTATCTTTACTTTCTTCCTCAGTAGAGATTTGT
>VYZT01043108.1:73640-94003 GCA_013400735.1 Pomatostomus ruficeps
ATAACTCAGCTAATGTTTGACAGGTGGCAAAACTCAGGCTGAACTTTATTTTTCAAAGTTTAAGCTAAGTTTCAAAGCTGTCTTGTTCTGGAACGAAGTTAAACTGAAATCACAGCTCAACTTTGATGAAGAGGTGTGAATGTCAAAGTCTAATTGCCCAAGTCAATGCAAATGGAAGATGAAAGCAGGTATGTGTGTGTGTGTGTGTGTGTGTGTCTCAGTATGAGAAGAGAACTCTCAGTATTACACTACACTGCAGTTGCAAGTAGAAATATCAAAAATCCACAGCTCTCAGGAACAGAGTCCTTTTCAAAACCTTCACAAAAACTTGCCTTTTAAGGCCACACATAGTAATCTGTGCTTCAATACACACACATTTCTCATTTCCATTTAGAAATTACCTTGTCAATTATAGTGGACAGGTGCTCCTTACAGGAAAGGGACTGGAAAAGCTCTAAGCACAGCAGAGAGGAAACTGAGTGAGGAAGTAATCTGTGGATAATCATTGGTGATGTAGCGATTCCAAAAATCAGCACTAGAGGTAATTCACGGATATGCTGACTGGATAATGGGGGAAGGGAAAATAAAAGTAATAGCTACTTATAGAAGCTTGTGTAACAAATGTATTATGTTCCTACTACAGCACTGAGCTTAGATGCAGAGAGGGGTAAATTAAAAGATTTGGTGCCAGTAAACCCAGAGAGTTTTGGTGTGAAAAAATTAAAAGAAAGGATGCTATCTAAAGCGCTGGAGTAGATAAGAAAATGAAATTCTATTTTAGGATTCAAATTTCAGAAAGTGGCACAGAAAGCATCATTTCAGTTAGAGTCTTGTGCTGATGCTACCTTCCCACAAAGTTATATTCAGAGAACTGAGTCTTATAACAGGAGTTTTTCAAAGATACAGAGAAAAAATAAAAAGATACATTAAATAGGTAACAGACAAGAAAATTTACAAGATCTACACCATTTAATAAATTCAAAATAAATACGAAACATCTCCAACAGTCTATGTTCCAATCACACTTAAAAAAATTTTCCAGCTTCTCCAGACTAATCTTCCTCTTCATATAATTTTTTAGTATTTGCTTTAGAACTGAAAACCAGGACTGACTGTGTATTCCTTGTGGACCACATATAATTTATACAAAATACAGTGTTTTCTGTATCATTTCATCATTATTTTCCATTTTTAATTGTTTCAATGAGGTACAAATTCTGCTATCTTAAATACCTTCTAGGCTAAAATTGTCAATTTATTCCTTTCCTTTGTTTTTGCCATGACAACTTTCTGACTTTGGATTTTAACTGTTATCCCACAATTACTTCGTTTCTATAACTCCTCAAAAGAAATTGCTGAGGACTTAAACGTAAAACCAATAAACTTCATATATTACTGTCTATGTTGATAACCTCACAGAACCTCAGAAAGGAATCAGAATTTGTGATTAACAAATCAGAGGAACCTCTCACACTTACCCACTTCACCTTTATTATTGAACATGTTTAAGACTGAGATGAAGAGAGTAACATAAGCCATACAATTTCTTGCTGGTGTCTCAGCAAGTGAATGGCCTAGGCTTTGTTCAGAGGTAGTATCAGGTGCACACACTGCAGGTAATTAATTGTACCACTGCAGCCCCAATTCTGACACAAATGTAGCTCCAACCTTAAGTGCAAGATGCTCTTCCTGGAGAGCAGCATGAGTTTTGCATTAGCATGCCTGAGATTATATTAAGGAAGACAGGCTAAAGAAGAACAGAAGTACAGGAGCACCTGAAGTAGTCAGCTGCTGATTACAGATCCTGGCCAGCTGGGGAAGTTTTATATACACCCCTATTAGTAAGCTAGTGACCTTTAAGCAGCATTACATCAGTAGTCACACAAAAATACACTCTGAAAATAATTTTTAAAAATCTACATGTCTTAAAAATTTAGTTTCACATTCATAAATTCTCTAACAACTAGTACCAATAAATCCTACTACGTGAAAAATTAAATCAGCCACCCCTTATCTCAACCTAGCCCTTAGGCAACCTGGTTCACAGTCCCAAGTCAGCTTTAGCATAATTTATCCCTAAAACCTAGCAAGCAGTTTTTTGCTTAATCACTGCTGCAAAGAAGCAGCACCAATATTTGATTCCAATGCTCCACTGGCCTCACTGTTACATTTCAAAACAGCTGCAAACAGAAAATGGGTAAAGGAGTGGAAGGACTGAAGTTAAAAGTCGCATTACCTGCTGATGACTATGAAGTCTTGAAGAACTTTTGTGGTGAAACTTTCCATGTCTTTGAATATGACTACAACTGGAGGAGACTGCCAGTGTCTAGAAGAGGAATTTCTTTTTTTGCTTGGAGTTTCAGAATCTGTTTTCTTTAAAGCCGTTAATTGAACATTAATACACAGAAGCCAGCAAAATAAAGACTGAATCATATCTATAATATTCTAGTACTCCAAAGTGACACGATGGACTTTTTGTCAGCTGGATTTATTATTAGCATCTAGAACTGCCACTTTTCTTCCTTCTGTTTGGCACAGCATGAAGTAAAAAGAATAAACAGATTTTATACACAGATTCCAACAACAAGAATAGCTCTAAGAGACAGAACTGGAGGAGTTCTGTTGGGATTAAGGGAGAAGATTTGAGTTGTGTACACAGACGTTGCTTATATTCTATATCTTTACCCGGTAATAAAAAAAGCATGTACTCAGTACACTTTGGTTTATCACGCTGCTCCGATGAAGTAATCAGAAAATCAGCTGTAACTCGTATTCATGACAGAAACAAAACTTAAATCTTCAATAGCTTTAGGGAACACAAAGATACGAAAACTTTTTGAAAGTTATTTCCTTACTGCTTGCCAATGTAGTGTGGGCTGCAGATGACATCATGGCTCATTAGCACTAATACAGTGCCTTTGCCCTGGATGGCTGTTCTTCTGTAAAGTTTTGTTTTAATAAACAAAATATCTCAGCACTCCTGGGAGAAAAGCAGCCGGCATGAAGCCGATACTGCATTTTAAGCTTCCAGTTCCCAATTAAACATACCATAAAATAGTACTTTTTGCTTGTGTTTCAGAATTCTGACATTCATACATCATCAGTAACTAACTCCACATTGGTTCTATGTCTCACATATTATATTCAAATCACCTCAATATCACATTATTTTTTAGTATTACATTAAAAATTAACCTTTAGCATTTTTTCACAGAAAGTTGAGTTATTAAATTTCTGCTTTAAACACATCTAAAGGTCAGGCGCTTTTATAAACTGGGGATAAAAAAATGCCAACAACATACCTTTGTTACACTCTCATACCAGCTGATAAGAGAAGACATTGAACAACGTATTCTGTTCTGTGAAACCTGCACAAAGTCCTCATCTTCCAGGGAGTCCACCTCTACATCACAGTTCATCAGCTGCCCTATCAGCTTCTGCATCAGATTTTTTATGCCTTCACGAAACATTTTTAGACACATGGTAAAGACATTTGGTTACCTGGCAGCACTTCTCTATCTCATACTATAAAAAGCTACCCCAAAGTTATTACTCATTATTTTCCACATTTCTAACTATTCTCCTTCTCTCTCCAGAATGCACATCTCATGCTCCTGAAAGCATTAATAATATGCATGCTGTTAATGCAATTTGCCTAGAAAGCAACAACTGAGGTGAAGATGCCGGTCTTCCATCTTTCCTGAGCTCCAGCCACATGCTTCTAAGAGTGACCTATAAAATAAGTAAGGCAGCCAATCCACAGAACTGAGGATGCTGCCATAAGTGATTTTAATCTTTTTACTTAAAAAATAAGAAAGAAGCGAGGAGGGTGGCATAATGTAATTCTACCCATTCTCTCACTAAATAATGTGACTAAGCATTTAAAAAGGGGAATGCATACATACACTGTCCAATTAAACACGAAGAAAACCAACCTACAATATCAACATGCAATACACTAAGCAGCATGTTCTTAATATCTATGCTACAGCTAACTAGCATTTCAATCTTCACTGTTTTAAACAGAACTGGATGCCTCTCGAAATACAGTAGGCACTACTGCTCTGGTGACATAGGTTAGAGCAAATCTTTGGAAAGTCTTCAAGATCCCCCTCTTGATTATTCTTACATTTAGGGGCAAAAGCTGTAATTCCTAGTTACTTGATATCTTATTCAAAAGAAGCAGCAATACTATTGCAGTACTTACCTGGGCAATCTTTGGCTTCCAGCAAGGCTATATAAGGAGTAATGTTATCCTGAAGGACATCTGAGAGACCTCTGAAAGTCAAGTCATGATCTGTAACATTTACACCTAGAAAGAAAAGCACAAAATTTTAAGGGCATTTTTCCCATGACTCGTGAGCACAGTGATTGAACAGTAAACTGAACAGTAGACAAAAACCAAAAGATACCTCAAATATTTAAGGAAAGAATGAAAAGTATCACATCAGCTGTGAGGAAAGATGCAAAACTAGCACAAGATTAAACATACACGTTGACAGTCCCTGATTAAGAGAAACAGGGAGTCACTGTGAAGACCCTTTATCATACAGTTTGGTGGGATTTTTTAAAGAAACTTTTCTCAAGGGTGCAAAACTGCAAGAAGCCAGGACTGGTTTTTCTAACATCCCTTAGAAGCCATCCACAGCCATGTAAGGCCCGCAGACAAGAAGTTAAATTCACCTTCTCTAGAAGAAGAATACTGTATCCATACCTGGATCCTCTCATGGCTCATGTGAAGAGGAAAATTACTCTAAATCACTGTGAACCTCAGTCTGAATTCACTATGAACTACTTAGTATTTAATGCCTTTGTTAATATCCTTAAAAAAAAAAAAAAAAATCCCTCCAGAAGGCAATTCAGAGCTTCTTCCATATAAATATCTGAAGCAGCAGGGCAGCAGTTTTCCACTTTCTACTACCTACAAAAATAGACTACCTTCCACTCTTTGTTAGTGCCTACACGGTAAGTTTGAAGCACAGACCTGATCTTAATTTCCCTAAAACAATCAACTGAAAATGTAACCAACTTGCTTTGAATCAGGTTTAGAATTTACAGTTACAAACCTCTGAAAGAAAGGAGAAGGGAAGAAAAAAGAAAGATTTCAGAACTTCACTAACTTCAGCTATATTATTCACCCTCTGTTCTTTCCCCAAGATAAAGACACTACTTTCCCGCATGTAAAGATGCACAGCAAGAACATATATCAGAAATACAGAAGCTATGTAATTCTATGGTTAAGTTGTAGAAACCACCAAGCATGCTAGTGGCAGAAACAGGGACGTAATGAAAGTATCTCCAGTGCCTCAAACAAAAAAACCTCAAATCGCTACCAGCTGCCTAAGACAGACCTGTAGGGGAGTTGCTGACTTACTGGACTATAACGCAACAGACAAAAGGGGAAGGAGGTTTTACCTGACTTCCTTCTCCAAGCCCAATCCCTTTTGTTGATATGTTTGAAGCTGATACTGCTCACAGTAATTGCTGGGAGTCAGCAGTGTAAGTTTCTTTGATCTGTCTGTGAGTTTTAATTGGATGTACGTAACAAAAAATATTTTAGAAAAATTACCTAAGACAAGAGCTGCAGTGGGGATTTCTCTGAACTTCATCCTGGAAGTCCATTCTGTCGTCTTCTCTTGAAACTCAGAATGAGACCGGCTCAAAAAACTCACCAGATTATCAAGCAACTGCTTATTCAAGTCTTCCTGTATTTGCTGCAAACATTTAGAGAGAATTTATCTATGAAAATGTGAAAACACCACTGTACCTTTCTTTCTCTCCTTTCCTGCATAACCTTTAACCCTTAAAACTCCAGGGTTTTAATTTTTCCTGTGATTTATAAACCACACTAACTTATTCGTTGTGTGGAAAACAGAGACATTTCCTATCTTGAAATTTCTGGTCAAGTATCTCAACAATACGTTGAAAAGCAAGCAAGTTTAACTATGTTGTCACACCAGACTTTAAAGAAGGAGAAAAAAACCAACATGCTGACAAAGTCTAAGTGATATAGGCAGAATAAAACAATATAATTAGTTTCTGGAACAATGTTCGTGGAAATTCTTGTTCTTCCTTCTCACCTTACAAAACACCCGTGAACATTTTTCTGTGAGATTTAAATGACAGCAAATATTCTGCTCCTGCAAATCTAATTCAGGATGAAATAAGTAAAAATAGTAATAAAGGAAAAGATTAAGTATGTTTTATAGGAAGAAATTCTAAACTACATGACTACCATGTTTGCTACACTGTCTTTTGACCTTCAGGATGATTTTCACACAAGAATTTGTATAAATAGGAACATATGAAAAGGCAAGAGAAAGTGGTGGGAGATAAAACTTTTAAAGGCAAATCTATGTCAGCAGCATTTTGTATTTCTTTTTTTATCTGTGTGCCTTTGAAAATCTGTCCCTAAACTAAGATATGCCTTCTGCTAGAACAGACAAAAAACTGTACTCCGAAGTTAGGGCTATCAATATATACTCCAGAACACAGATGTTAGAAATGAGATTAAACCCCTGTCCCAAAGAAAATCATCATCAAGATTTATTAGCAACAAAAGGTGACAGACACAGCAGTGAACTTCATTTTAAGCACAGTGACAAAGGCCATCTCTAGCAGCATTGAAGAGGCCACTATCAAAGACTTAAGGTCACATCTCCATGTGAGACTGCACATGATGCCTGTTCAACAGCCTGAACTCCATTTCTGTAATACAGAAGAGCCTCTGTTGGTTTCCTAAGCAACTGATAAACCTGCACACAAAGTAATTTTAGTCTTCTCATCCTCTACTTATTGAAGAATATTCTTCTGGCCTTTCTAATGTTGATTGTGCAGCTCTGAACTCCCACTTGATAAATTTATGCAACTCAGAACAAACTGTAACGTGACATTTTTGAAAGAATTCATACCATCAGCATTGTAACATCATTGTAACAACTCCTGTATTACTGAAGATCCCATAACAATCCTCTGAACTTCTGTTTCAGATTCCATCAAATCCTGAACTTCCTGTGATCGCTATTGTTCTTGCTAAGCTGACCTAACAAGAACCTCAATTCTTACTTTGCATGATTACAGTATATATTATTTCTCCCATTGTGCACTTGTGACAATGGAATTCAGCCTGCCATAGCATTACCCATTTACTTAGCTGTCTTGAAATCCATCAGTCTTTTCTTGTCAAACAACTTTGTTGCTAGCATTGTTTTGGTAATGTTCCAGAGCTGCTCTGCATCCCAAGTGACCAAGTCATTTATTTGCATGACACTGCTCACTCTGGGAAAGTCACAGGAACTGGAAGTTCAGTCACTGCCACGACACCAGGTTCCATCATGGCTATGTTAAGTGGTCTGAAAACCATTACCTTCATATTAGAGCTAATATCCCTGTATTTTAGCCCTGCACTTTGCCTTTTTGTTTCTAGCCCGGATCCTGGTAGAATAAATTCTCACCTCACAGGAGAACGTTTCTGTAAGCCCTGGATGAGATTTATCATAAGAACATTTGCAAGGCCACTTCTGACAGCAGGGGTCAAAACTGGGATACATTGCCATACTGAAGCAAGGAAAAATTTCAAAATTCAGCTTCCAAAACAAAAGGGCAGTTCCTGCCACACTTTTGTCAGCGTTTCAGTTGTGAGAAGCAGGAAAGGGTGTCATTGCCAGATGATGCTGCCACAACCACAGTGGAGTTTATGATGGACATATAAAGGCCAAGAGGGCTCTACAACAAAGTACCCGGAGGGCAAATCCTCTTCTCTTTTCAACACCTCAGATACCAGAGAACCATGAAAACACCAGCACAAGCACAAGGCCTGCCAACAAATCACCAAGCAGCAGTGATTCTCCCTGGGAAAACCTTTGCAGAACGTCCTGCTGGGCTCCCTTAGCACACTACCAGAACCCCTAGAATAAAAGCCCAAACCAGCAGGGCACATGCTTCCCACGTACTATGCCACTGATCAGGTTTGCTACACCAGGGTTTGAAAACATGACAGAAATGAAATCCTGACTAGCTAAAGCCCTCACCTACCTGGCCTGACCTCACACGCGATGCTGCTTTGAGGAACTCCAACTAGAGACTTTCTAAGGTCCCTTCCAACCTTCCAAATCACACTACTTTACACATAACAACCACCATCAGCTCCATGTTTGCCAACAGTGGGTTAAAAGGATGATGATTCAAAACTCAGTAGGAAAAATATCATAGATATCCCCAGATGCAGTCTGACGAAAATTCTCTGTGTAGCAGCAGAAATAACTGCAGGTAATCTGCCCTTGGGCAATTCCAACTCTAAGAAAATGCCCACATCAATAGGTCAGTATAGGAGGAATTGTCTTCCATCAGGAGTAAGACCAGAAGAAAAGTATCTGGCAAACTCCTCACAGCCTCAAAGAAAATAAGGGTAGGAACAGAATTAGAGAAATTTATGAGCTTAGCCCAAGGGTCCAGATTTTAAGCTACATCCATCTAGTTTCTACTGCACATCCCAAAACAAACTTTGGGAAAACAATTCTCATAATGTCTATAGTGCCCAAAAGCAAGCAGAGGAATATGGAATACTTGCCCAGAATCTGTGACACTGAAGAGAGGAGGAAATCCCTGCTGTATGGAAGCAATTATTCACACTATAATGCAAGCCAGCTGGCTATAGGGACACAACAACAGCATGCCATGTAACACACAACAGTCAGGGGGCCACAGTTCAGTATGAAATCAACTCTGACCCCCACCAGACAACCCCATTCACACCATCCATACTAATTCAATACATCACATTTGCAGCGGTGTCATTCCGAATCTGACATCCATGCAGCTGTGTTAACATAAATCCACTGTGAATCCTGGGCTGCTGTATATGAATTCTGGAACACTGAGGTCAAGACCAGCCTAAAATCCTCAGAGGGCTGGCAAGCATTAACTGAATGGAAGGCAGGAAACAGCAGTATGCCAGGAGTTAATAAAAAAGAGAATCAGCAGGAAAAGAAGCTTGAAGCATCACAAGTGTACAGCTCTGTGGTTACAAGTAATGTGTACTTGGATGCATTTACTATTACTATTTTATATTCTGCACAGTCAATATTCCTGGCCCTCCTATTGCTTTAACTAACTGCCATGCACTTGTAAGCATGTAAAAAAGATCCCCAGAAACAAAGAAGCAAGCAGCATTGTTATAAATGCAAAACACCACTTCAGTGTGAGGCACAAGACTCACCTCTGTTTCGGATTTGACCTGATTCCATAAAGACTGACAAGTGACAAACCGTAACTCAGTGTCCTCTGAATCATCGCTTCTGCTTCTGAAATCATGAGCTGGAAACACAGAAAGCAAAGAAAAGCAAAAAGAAACTCATGAAAACAAAAATTTTTTTCCCTGAGAATAAAACAAAGGACCCAACTGTACATATACATTTCAGGGAGATTACTTTTCTCTTAATCAATTAATTAATTGCTGGTATTTGGTAGAATAAGCAAGGAAACAAGCAGAATCTATTACCCAAGTATGTGGGCAAAAGGTAAAGAAGTAGCCTCTATCTCAAGTCCCAGATAAGCTAGAGACTAAATCAGAGCAAACAATCTTTATTATTAAAGTAAAACAAAAACAGAATATCAAAACAGCAAGACCAAAAAAACTTTCTCTTGCTTCAGAATGTTTTGGGGGTCCACCTGGTTGCCATTCAATGGAGCACCAGCAGTGGTTTCAATCTCTAGAAAAGAGCAAGTCAATGAGCATAATCTCCTAAAGCACTAAACCCACCCAAAACAGGTCTGTAAATGACAAGTGAGAGACATCCCTCTGCCTCTGTTTTCATTGTCTCCCCTATCACCTCATTTGTATACCTAAGAAAAATAACTTAAAATACATAACCAACTCTGGATACCTATTGATGCTGTGGAATTTCACAACTGAAACTTCACACTGGACAGGACTGGGCTTCCAGACTGGACAGACGCACATTCAAGTACCGTTTCAGAACACCACTGTAACCAACTGCTGTGAAGAGCCGAACCAGCTCACCTCTGCCTCTCTTTTAGGGCTAGTTCAGTCAAATTCATTTTTCCGCCTCAAAGCATTTGCTAACTAGAACAATACAATTAGTAGTTTACCCAAGCATTTATAATCTTGCAAAACCAAAAACATAATATCCAGTAAAAGGTAAAATTTCAAAGTGGTCTAAGTGCACAGGCCTTGTTTGTTGCAGTAACTTGCAATGACAAAAATCTGGCCTCATTACTTTCCTCTCCATCTTTTTCATACAAACTGGCACACCTTTTGACAGCTGTAGTGATGATAAACTGAGTCTCAAACAGCAACTATTTAAGATGCATTATTTCTGGTTCCAAGAAGAGTCAGTCCTGAAATGAAAACAGACCTGCATATCCATCTAGAGAAAATGTATACAGCAAATACTAGTGGACAGAAGCCACAAATGGCTTTTCTTCCTTCTTTTCCACAAGAAACTTGGGCAAAATACCCAGAATGTGAGACTTATGGATGGGATATAATTTCTGACTCCCACAGCTTAAAAACGGCTCATTCAGACCTTCAGGTGAATTGTTTGTCAGTCAGTAAAAAACTTATGGCAGCATGGTGAGGAGTTATCTTGTAAAAACGAGTGCCAAGACAAAGATTGCTATACAATTTTGATTGCTGGAGATGAAAAAAGCTCAGCATTTACTCTACACAATAATTTGCTTGCATTCCTCCAAAGAAAGGAGTTTTCAGCAATCAAGGAGCAAGAGAAAACCTCACACAGCTATGACAGATCTCATCATAAGAATTTAATCAGATGTGATGAACCTTTCAGGATTAACCCTTCTCAAATACAGAAACATAAATGAAAATGCACTAACCTGTTTTCTCAGACAATCTTCTCTTCTTGGTAGTTGGTTTAAAAACAAAGCAGCCCTAGAAAACAGTAAAAAAACCCCAAACAGACTTCAATACGAGCATCAATCCAACTGGCTCCTGAGGCCACTTTATTGTCCTTTTATTTCAGTGCTCCATTAAACCAATAATTTGAACTGAACTGCCAGCCTCTTAAGAATATCAAGTTACATATTGTGCCTTTATACTTCTGTTTCAAGCTGGAACACTAGTGGAAGCAGTAACCTAGCACACTTGTTAGGAATTTTTTAATCTTTCCACTATTATTTGCAATTCAACCATCAACGGGGCCAGCAGCTGATTCTTTAAATGTCTCAAAACCTCCAACAGGTTTAGAATTAAAAGGAAATTATTCCCTGGGGACACATCAGTATGGTTTTCTCAGTACAGTTTCAGTTGGCTGAGGCCGAGAGGCTGAGATGAATGGGAAACACAATTCAGAATAATACACTGACTATTATTATAAAAGGAAATGACATGTCCAAGTCAGAGTGAACTGCATCCCAACTCAAAAAAAGTAGATGGTGAGAAGCAGAATGACAAGTGGTTGGGAAAAGGTTCATATAAAACCCTCTGTTCCAAGGAATTCCTGTAGAGAGAAGTCAGTTAGACCTATTTCGTCACACAAGCATTAAGCTTTGAATTCTTGAAGATTTTTTCATTTTCTTCTAGAAAATCTTAAATTTCTTCCCCCATCCTCTCCATAGAAGCTCATCTCTTTGGAAGAGTTATAAAGATTTCCCATCTATCAGAAATCACATGCACTGCCCAACTCCCACTTTGAGATTCTTGTCCTGCAGCAAGGGGGAAAGAAACACCTAAGTGTTGGAAAAAGATAAACAGGCTGATTCAATCCTGTATCTCTTAATGGAGTTGCTTACACAAGAAAGGATTACTGAACTCCACCCAGGACAGTTCAGGCACTAGAGTAAGAGTGATGTAGTGAAAATCAAATGCCAGAGGTATGTTCAATTTTGATCACAGTTGCCAGTCTGTTGAGTGACTTCAGACATGTTATTTCCTTTCTTATACAAATAAGGAATTGCAGTAAAACACCAACATTTATATTGACCTCCTTTGAAAAACAGCCTCATGAACTGGAGATGCCTTCAGACACGTTCCATTTTACCACATATATTGAGGACCACATAAAAACAGGTGGGCAAAAGTTGTGGTTATTCTACAGGTGCTAAACACTCTGGAATAATTCCACTGCAAAAAGCTGCCCTATGGATTTAACTGTGCTGCTGCACGCACAAATGGAATTGGCCACAGTACCTACAAATCACATAGACAAAAGAAGAATGTATGCTTAATCAAACCACACATAAATACTGTTGAATGCTTTGCAAGCATTGGCTTTTCCTACACCACTGAATGTGGCTGAGACCAAAATATAAAACTGCAAAGACATATTACATCTAAGGTGTAGGGGGCAAGGTGAGCAGACATGATTCACTGCCAAACTATCAGGTACTGTCAAAAGTGAAATCTAGCTGTCTTGGATTAAATTGTAAGTTTGCTTGGAAGCACTTCACTGCTGGAAGTAATAATGTGTATAGCGCCTTCCACGCCAAAGGATGCAGCTGCACATCACAATTCAGTGAAAAACTACAGAAGGGACAGGAGTCATCCTGTGATGATAAAACACACGCTGTTAACCACTGTTGTTGTCCACTGTATGATCAAGCAAGAGATGAAGTAAGTTAAATGTTTCAATCCAACATTTTAAGTCTCACTGTGCACTGATGCTCTGATGAAGGCACTGTCCCTACTGCCAGCTCTGAACACAGCCCAGATAAAAACTTTCAATTTGAAATATCAAGGCAATAACAGATATTTAACACTACGTGTGGCTGGGTGACAGCACTTTTATTTCTGTTTGTTTAATTAGTTTTGGTGGAGGGGAAGGAACGAGCGTGGCAGCAAGCGATGCCATCAGACCTCAGCTGGAAGTGACAAACCCTACAGCCACAACACCCCTGGCTCAGTTCTGGATGAGATTTACTCCAAGTAGGAATGGGTTTTGTTGTGCCAAGAGGGCGGGTGACACTACGGGGTCAGTCATCACTCCTGGTGTGACTCTAGGACTGTGCAGGGATAAGGGCTGGACTCGATGGTCCTTGTGGATCCCGTGCAACTCAGGACACTCCGTGATTCTGTGGGGTAGCGGTGAGGACAAACAGCGGCTTGGGCAAAGCGAGACCGGGCACGGATGAAGAGCCAGCACGGCTCTGGGGAAGGGGCCGGCAGCGGAACAGAGCAACCGAGCGCCTGAGCACAAGCGAGG
Source organism: Pomatostomus ruficeps (assembly GCA_013400735.1). NCBI lineage: Eukaryota > Metazoa > Chordata > Aves > Passeriformes > Timaliidae > Pomatostomus > Pomatostomus ruficeps. The sequence continues at coordinate 86,822 of VYZT01043108.1, forward strand.
CGGGAAAGGCAGCGGCTGGAGGAGGCGGGAAGAACAGCAGGCGGGAAGAGGAGCACGCGCAGGACGCGGCAGCGATACCGCGGGCCCAGCTCCCGCACAGGCCGCGCTGTTCCCCGGGAAGCCCCCCCCTCTCCCGCTCCTCACCTTGGACACGGAGCACGTGCTCATGTCTCCCCGCGCCCGCCGGCACCGGAGCAGGAGGAGAACGAGGAGGAGCAGCCGCGCACGCGCGCTCCCGGCGCGCCGCCCGCCTCCCTGCGCGTCCCCGCGCCGCTGCCCCCCCCTTTCCCTGACCAGTGGTACAGCCCTCTCTGCGCAGCACTGCGCAATTCCTCCGCTCCCAGGGCAACCAATGGGCTCCTGCTCCCCCTGTAGCCTGAGAATGGTACGGCCCAGCGCGCCCCTGGGCGGGCGGAGCGGAGGGGAGCGGAGCGGGGTGAGGGTCGGCCGGGGAGCTTCCGCCGGGCGGTGCGGCCATGGCTGCAGGTTCCTTCCGGAGGAGCATTGCTTCCCAGGTACGCACCACTCCTTCCCGCGGCCGGCGCGGAGCGGGAGCGCACCCTGAGGCAGGCGTCCCCTCCGTGCCCTCACGACGGGTCCCCCCTGCCCGGGCGTGTCACAGTGGGCGCTGCCCCGCCCCGCCCCTCTTCCCGGGGCGCGCCCTGGGGTTTGCCGCTGGGATTGGCGTGAAGCGAGGGCTCCAGGCCAGAGCGGATGGGGCTCTGAGCAAGCTGGCCTGGTGTCCCTGCACATGGCAGGGGTTGGAACGAGGTGATCTGTAAGATCCCTCCTAATCCAAACTATTCTGTCTTTCCGTGACTGCTTCAGCCCATAATGGCACACGAGGGTTCGGTGAGATCCTTCGTGGGGAAAAAAAAACCAAACTCCAACCCTCTGTTATTTTGCCTTGCCTTTTTCTCCTAAGGCTTCTTTAACATCTCTTAGGTTTGTATTTTATTGTCTTGTCCATAAGTTTGATTGACATAATGTGACAGTTCAAAATAGATGAAGTCTTTGCTTTTTTTTTTTACCTTTGTTTTTAAAAACTTTGTTTTTAAATTTGATTTCAGATATAAAAGATGCATCCCCGGTGGATATTTAAACAGGGAGCAGTATTTTTCCTCGGATCTTTGGGTTTTTTTGCTTAAGCCAGTTTTTCTTTATTTTCAATTTAGCTTTCAAAAGTTTTGGATCTGCCACCAGAGAATTTAATAAAGTCCATATCTGCAGTTCCTGTCTCCAAAAAACGGTAGTTGCTTACATTTTATCTTACAATGTGGATCATGTTTTATTATTTTGTGTCGTGCCTATTATTGCAGAAGCTTAACAGGACTTTAGGGAAAAAATACAGAAAAAACCCCCCAAACCTTTTATACCAATCTAATTATAGTTCAATTTAACTAAACCCCTGTATTTTTTCAAGCAAGCTCAAAGTAAATATAATTGTTTACAAGCCTGTAGAAATTATTGGCAGTGCATGGATGGCAAATGCTTCGACACTGATGATCTGAATGTGAAACTGCTTAAGGCCAAAGTGACGTTTTTAAGGGATTCTTTTTCAGTGTCTTGCTCAAGAGTTGCAATAATGTTAGCAAGTAAATTTTACTTATTTATGAGCATGGCTTTTGTTTATTCTGAGATTATGTTCTCACCATAGGTACTTTCTAATTGTGTTAAAAGAAAGTTGATATTTGGCCTCCTAGTCCAGCTTTCTAAACATAGTGAACCTTCAGATATCTGTGACTGGGTTATGTTTGACAATTACATTTGTCATATGCAGAGTCGGCTTGGATCTACCAAATCTCCACAGCATTTCAGCAGGTTTTTTCCTGATTTTTATGTGTTCTTTTTTTTCAGGCACGTTGCTAATTTCCAGCTCTCTATTGCTTCTGTAATAGAAAACAGTTCTGGTGATTGCTTAGCACAAGACGTGGATCTTCAAGCTCAGCAGCTCGCTGAGAGGGTATGCTAATGCATTCATCATGTGTTTATGCAGTAATGAACTTACAGACTAGAGGTGTCAGGGGTATCATAAGGTAAAAAGTATTCTTTCTCCAAGCTTCTGTTTGGGTCAAAGTAGTTTGATGACTGTACTTTCTGTAATTGTACACAGAGTCTTCACACGGAACTGGAGAAACAGCTTTGGTCAAGGTTCTTGTGAAATTGTTGTTTTCAAACAATTTGAGGTAAATAGTGCTGGTAAAGTTAAAGGGGTATCTAAAGGGTGTACTATGGTCTGTGCTGTTCCCCAGCACTTCAAGAAGAAATTGAGTGTGTGATGGCTTGGGAAACCAAAGACTGCAAAACCCAGCTCTAGAAATGCAGTGGATAAAGTTGGCCTGTGGGACAAACAGGCCAAACTTTCAAACCCTTAACTGCCTGAAATTGAGTTTTCTTGGAACAGCAGTTTTTTCAGGTGTGGTAGTTTGGGAAATGGCAGTAGCTGAGGTGTTAAGACTAAAAAAGGACAAATAAAACCAGTTGTAATGCTACTGAGAAGCTAAACTATTTCTCATGTCATTCTTCACTGCTGAGGTGTTGAAGTTATCCGTGTCTTGAACCTGTTCTTCTAGCAAGATAAATATTCTGACTCAGGTGGAAGAAGAACTGATGATGCACAGATACATAACTAAAAGTTCTGAAACAACTTAGAGGTGGACTAGAACCATGAAATAATGGTTGGAAAGGACCTCAGGCAGTTATCTGTTCCCATACCCTCCCCAGTGCAAGTGTTTTGGATGAAGTTGCTGAGGACGTTTTAAATTCAGTCAGGTGTTAAAAGCCTCCACAGGACTTGATAACCCTTCCTCTCAATCTGTTTCAATGACTGTATCACCACAGTAACAAGTTTTTTTTTTTCCCTTGTGTGTCAGTTTAAAAACAGCTGCTATTCCCTGTGTTTAGGAGTTTTCTCCCTCCTTTGTTGTTTGTGGCTCATTAAATTATCCTGAGATATTTAGCCTTATGGCTTTCTATGGAGGAGCAATTTTAACAGTAAAAAAGAGCAGACCATCACTACAAGCCCCCAAACTGAATAGACCATGCCAGCTAGACAAAGGAAAATAAAAATCCATAATCTCTTAGGAATGGTTTTTGTTGTTGGGTGGTGAATAAAGGAGATGCATTTAGTTTAACTTGTTTAGACTGATAATGTCATCTCCAAAGAAGGTAAGCAGTGTATAAACTAACAAAACATGACCATGTATCAAAAACTAGCAGAGAGACAGAAAAATGCAGGCAATTACTAGTTTTTGTCATGATAAACGGTTGATGAAGGGCCTCAAGATTCAAAAGAATGTTCTTAGTCACTTCTGAAGAAATGAGTGACAATATCTGAAATACAGGTATTTAGGTTAGGCGCAAAGAAATGGAAGTTTTCTTAGTTAACTAAAATAACCTAAATAGTGGGGCAGTAAGACAATAACTGAAGAAATGTGCTCTGAAGTACTGAGAATTGTCTGTCAGAAAAGTCAGAAGGGTCTTTTTTCTGTGGGCTTTCATCTGGCTGGCTGATTCTTGTTTCATTTTTGTTCTGTTAGACCTTTGTGGAGGGCACATTGTGTCGGGTGTTTCAGTGCTTCTGTACAGCACAGTGGCATCCTAGTCCAAGCCTTGGGCACAGGGACATCTGGTTACTGAAGGACCACAAGGCTCTTGGAAGAGAGGTTGTAAAAGCCGTGAAGAGGACAAAAGAGCACTCTTTTAAAGAGAGATGAAAATTACTGATATGACAAATGACAGATTATGTAGAAAACCTTTATCAGAACAAATGTTACAGAGAAAGTCCAGTGGGTATTTCTGTTTTCTCTCTGCCCCACGAGTACAAAGGATCATTTGTAAAACAGTGAGGTGGGAAATTCAGTGTCAACACCATAAATGTTTTTTTGAAGTAGCTTGTGAGTTAGCATTGGAATTTGTTGTTAGCAGAGCTTGTGAAAATGAAAGAATTTCAAAGCTAGCTATGATTTCTCCTGCTTAGGTCACTGGCTTAAGCTGGAGACCTAGCACAGGGGTACAATTTCCTCTTCATGCTGAAGTGCTCAGTAGGAATGTATAGCTTGTCTATCTCAAAGATATTAACTGAGTGATAAGGTGATTGTGTCATATTTTTATATGCTTGCCATCTCTTTTTTTTTAGACAATTTCTTGACTATGGAAGAGAGCTAATTTAATAAGAAACTTTCAGTTCTGACAGGTTGAGATATAAAGCTCTTGGCCTGTGAAGAGACCCATATTTGTGTTGACATTAGGTGTTGGTTGGCCAAATATGCCTTAGGGGTTCAGAATTTCCAAGACATGTGCCTTATGGAAATTGTAAAAGAAATTTTTAATAAATTGACCTTTAATATCTTTATTTTGTGGCACTTGGTACTGCAGAACATTGTCACTGAACTTTTTTTTTTTTTGTTAAGTGCTGGCAGCTACTGTGTAAGTTGTCAAATGTATCTCAGCTTTTGTCGGTACAAAGAGTTCAACTACTGCTCCCAATCAAAAGAAGACACAGACTGTGCACGGGCAGGGTCTGAGGTGGAACATATGTGTGACATTTCAAGCTAAGTTATATTCAGAGCTTATTAAGCATGGATGGGAAATAATAAAATCATCCCTTTTCCAACAACATTGATGAAACGATCCATTTGTGATTGCTTCAAACCAATAAATAACATTTCATGTTTACAGTGGATTAAATTAATATTTACAGTGGATTGAATTACAGTTTTCCAGTTCACCTGTTTTCATTTAGACTTTCTGTTTTGTTTTATTCTCTTAGCTAAAATGTGATTCAGTAGTGAGTGAAATCAGTGCTGGTCCTGGAACAGTGAATTTTACAATAAACACGGAATTATTAGCAAAGGTGGGTAGTATCTTTCAAGTGTGTTAAGGTAAAAATAAGTTTCTCAATATAAAACAATAGAATACCTACTGTTGTCTTAGAAAGGTGTTTTCTATGTAAAACTGTCTTTCACAAGTTTTCCCTGAGGATCCCTGTTGCTGATTGGTTGTGTGGGCCTAGAATTTGGAATCAGCCTCAAGAAAGTTTCTTTGTGTGAGGAAACAATGCATCTACTCTTCACTGATAATCATAATTCCTGTTTTTTCTGCCCTCTCTCTACTTTAAAAGGCAGGCTTGGTTACATCTACTTTGAGTTTTTACAGTGTACAACTCAAAAGTTTTGGTCTTGTAAATACTCTTGGTTTTACCTGACATGGTAGTATATGATAGCAGAACTTTCATTACACGCTTTGCTGGGGGAAAAAAAAGAAAAAAAAACAAGGCGAAAAAGACCCCAGAGGGAGGATGTATTCCTCAAATCTTGACTGAAGTATGCATATACCTTGTAACCCAGCCAACGGCTATTAGAAAATAGGTCTATAAGTAAATTTTGCGTATGTGTCTAGCTTGCCGTCTTAGGTATCATAATAAGAACAGAATTAAAGGGGTTTTTTTACAGGTGCTCTTCCTTTAAAAAATTCAATAGCTGTTGCAGAAAAAAAATTAAAGTGATATTTTGAGTGAGAAAAATAAGAGAAATTTCCACTGAATGAAGTGAGATTTCTACTTCATTTCATTTTGCTGGAGGCTTCTGTCCTCTTCAGGAAGCTTGTCCAATGCATACAGCTTCACAGATCAGGTCTGTAGTGCGTTGGCCTGTGTGACCTGACACGTTTCAGTTTATGTAGGGACTGACTTGGTGCTATGAGCACAGTACTGATAACACTCACACAAACTGTCTTGAGGAATATTTTAAGGCATTTTACACAGTCTCCAGACTTTGAAAGCAGACACATTTTTGTATAGATCATTCATAGTGACCTTACAGACTTGCTGGTGGGAGGGAGAAAGAAGGGGTTTTTGGACACGTGAGGATTGAAGAGTTGGCTTTCTTTGGCAGTAAAAGAGTAGAAGGTTTTCACAAAATTCAGCCTTCATTTTCATCAAAACTCTGCCTATAATTTTTCTTAAATCTTTCATTTGATCAGATACAGCTTTCAAAAGTTAGTGATATTTTCATCTGTGTATGAGACCTTGTTTGCTTGGCAGACCTGCCATCTAGTTAGTAACGTGAATAAAGGATGTGGGATCAGTCTCCTTTGTGGCTGGTAAACAGTTTTCCTGGCTATGCTTTCTGTTGAAGAAGCTTTTTTGTCTGTGTGTTGTCTTTTTTTAATTTTTCAATTGTGCTTTAGACTGTCTTGCAGCAGGTGTTGAAAGATGGCTCAGAATATGGAGTAAAAAGTGAACTTTTCTCTACAGTTCCCAAAGAAAAGGCAGTGATTGAGTTCAGGTAAGTACATGTGAGGAGTCCTTTGAGACAATTGCCTTGCCTGCCGATTGATATTTTCTGGTTGATATTCATTGCTGTAAAGTGTGATGCCTGTGATATTACACCATATTTTTACAGTATTGTATTCAGCTGTATTTGACACTCTGATATATTCACCAAGTAGAATATAAATTATATTTAGGGATTTGAGGCTTTTTCCAAGAATGTGTTTTTTGTATTTTAGGAGTTCATACCTTACACTGCCCTCCATTAAGAATATTCTCATTTAATGCATAATAGCATTCAGTTTTTAAGAAAGCTTCTTCTTATTTTGTTATGAGGAAACAAAAGCTGAATTTCCAGCCACTGATCGATTTATTTTTTCACTTTAATACCTTCCTCCCTGACTTTTTTTTGTCAGGCTAAGTCAGGCAGGTGTTTGTCTGGCTAAGTCTTGTTAATTGCTGCCCCCAAAACTTTTTTCCAGTGCATTTTTGTTGCCTGTCACCTACTTTATGGAATGAAAAGTGGCTGACTCAGATTTTTATGTATAAATATTTTTGTTGAGTAATATTTCTTCTGCCTGCATCCATAACCATGGAAAGTAAGAATTGGCTTTAATCTGGAGGTTGAATTTTCATAGCTGACCTTCTTTTTTTTAATCTGGGCGAACAATTGTGTAGAGAGTTGGGGTTTTTTTGTTGGTTTTTTTTTTTGTGGGGGTGGGCATTGCTGGGAAGATGTAATTTTGGTTACCGATCCTTGTACACAAAGTCTCTCACCCTTGTATCAGATTTATCTCTAATAAAGATATGAGGAGAAAGATCCATGTGTCCAAAACATGTAAAAAGTGAGAAGATATCTTTGGTTCTTTGTCCCTAGCACAGCTGCGCTTTGGTTAGTTTTTTTTATTGTT